>JAIPMN010019011.1:0-22335 GCA_020650975.1 Apostichopus californicus
CGAGGCGTGCTGCATGGATTAGGGCCCAATGCTTTTTCGTGGTCCCGTTTCACTTATTAAAGAAGTAATGATTTAGTGGTCATTTAAATTGGTCAAGCACTCTTTGGACAGGGCAAGACGCATTATGGTACCCTTCTAAATGTCCTTAGAGTTCATGTTAACCATCGGTTTGGTGATCCGAGGCGTGCTGCATGGATTAGGGCCCAAATGCTTTTTATTCATGATCCCGTTACATTCATTTACGAAGTGATGATGTAGTGGTCATTTAAATGGGTCAAGCACTCTTTGGACCGGGCAAGACGCATTATGGTACCCTTCTACAATGTCTTTAGAGTTCATGTTAACCATCGGTCTGGTGATCCAAGGCGTGCTGCATGGATTAGGGCCCAAAGCTTTTTCGTGGTCCCGTTACACTCATTAAAGAAGTAATGATTTAGTGGTCATTTTAATTGGTCAAGCACTCTTTGGACCGAGCAAGACGCATTATGGTACTCTTCTACAATGTCCTTAGAGTTCATATGACTCATTGGTTAGGTGGTCCAAGGCGTGCTGCATGGATTAGGGCCCAAAGCTTTTTCGTGGTCCCGTTACACTCATTAAAGAAGTAATGATTTAGTGGTCATTTAAATTGGTCAAGCACTCTTTGGACCGGGCAAGACGCACCATGGTACCCTTCTACAATGTCTTGAGAGTTCATATGACCCATTGGTTGGGTGGTCTAAGGCGTGCTGGTTTTGATTAGGGCCCAAATGTTTTTATTTCAGTTCCTGTTACATTCATTTAAAAAATTGTTGATTTAGTGGTCATTTTAATTGGTCAAGCACTCTTTGGACCGGGCAAGACGCATTATGGTATCCTTCTATAATGTGTTAAGAATTCATATGACCCATTGGTTAAGTGGTCCAAGGCGTGCTAATCTTGATTAGGGCCTAAAGTGATTTTTTCAGGTCCCGTTACATTAATTTAAGAACTGATGAAGTAGTGGTCATTTTAGTTGGTCAAGAACTATTTGGACCGGGCAAGATGCATTATGGCACCCTTCTACATAGTCATTCGCGTTCATATGACTCATTGGTTAGGTGGTCCAAGGCGTGCTGCATGCATTAGGGCCCAAAGCTTTTTCGTGGTCCCGTTACACTCATTAACGAAGTGATGATTTATTGGTCAGTTTAATTGGTCAAGCACTCTTTGGACCGGGCAAGACGCATTATGGTACCCTTCTACAATGTCCTTAGAGTTCATATGACTCATCGGTTAGGTGGTCCAAGGCGTGCTGCATGGATTAGGGCCCAAAGCTTTTTCGTGGTCCCGTTACACTCATTAAAAAAGTAATGATTTAGTGGTCATTTAAATTGGTCAAGCACTCTTTGGACCGGGCAAGACGCATTATGGTACTCTTCTACATTGTCATTAGAGTTCATATGACTCATTGGTTAGGTGGTCCAAGGCGTGCTGCATGGATTAGGGCCCAAAGCTTTTTCGAGGTCCCGTTACACTCATTAAAAAAGTAATGATTTAGTGGTCATTTTAATTGGTCAAGCACTCTTTGGACCGGGCAAGACGCATTATGGTACCCTTCTACAATGTCCTTAGAGTTCATGTTACCCATCGGTTTGGTGATCCGAGGCGTGCTGCATGGATTAGGGCCCAAAGCATTTTCAAGGTCCCGTTACACTCATTAAAGGAATAAGGATTTTGTGGTCATTTAAATTGGTCAAGCACTCTTTGGACCGGGCAAGACGCATCATGGTACTCTTCTACAATGTCCTTAGAGTTCATGTTACTCATCGGTATGGTGATCCAAGGCGTGCTGCATGGATTAGGGCCCAAAGCTTTTTCGTAGTCCCGTTTCATTCATTAACGAAGTGATGATTTAGTGGTCAGTTTAATTGGTCAAGCACTCTTTGGACCGGGCAAGACGCATTATGGTACTCTTCTACATTGTCATTAGAGTTCATATGACTCATTGGTGAGGTGGTCCAAGGCGTGCTGCATGGATTAGGGCCCAAAGCTTTTTCGTGGTCCCGTTACACTCATTAAAAAAGTAATGATTTAGTGGTCATTTAAATTGGTCAAGCACTCTTTGGACCGGGCAAGACGCAGTATGGTACTCTTCTACAATGTCCTTAGAGTACATATTACCCATCGGTTTGGTGATCCAAGGCGTGCTGCATGGATTAGGGCCCAAAGCTTTTTCGTGGTCCCGTTTCACTCATTAAAGAAGTAATGATTTAGTGGTCATTTAAATTGGTCAAGCACTCTTTGGACCGGGCAAGACGCATTATGGTACTCTTCTACATTGTCATTAGAGTTCATATGACTCATTGGTTAGGTGGTCCAAGGCGTGCTGCATGGATTAGGGCCCAAAGCTTTTTCGTGGTCCCGTTACCCTTATTAAAGAAGTAATGATTTAGTGGTCATTTTAATTGGTCAAGCACTCTTTGGACCGGTCAAGACGCATTATGGTACCCTTCTACAATGTCTTGAGAGTTCATATGACCCATTGGTTGGGTGGTCCAAGGCGTGCTGGTTTTGATTAGGGCCCAAATGTTTTTATTTCAGTTCCTGTTACATTCGTTTAAAAATTGTTGATTTAGTGGTCATTTTAATTGGTCAAGCACTCTTTGGACCGGGCAAGACGCATTATGGTATCCTTCTACAATGTGTTAAGAATTCATATGACCCATTGGTTAAGTGGTCCAAGGCGTGCTAGTCTTGATTAGGGCCTAAAGTGATTTTTTCAGGTCCCGTCACATTAATTTAAGAACTGATGAAGTAGTGGTCATTTTAGTTGGTCAAGAACTATTTGGACCGGACAAGATGCATTATGGCACCCTTCTACATAGTCATTAGAGTTCATATGACCCATAGATAACCTCTTTCCAGGACCAAATGTTGAACATCTTGTAAGAAAGCTTTAGTCTTGCCAGGTGTTACGTCGATACCACTGTCGAATACGTAACTGAATAGGTAGCAGTTACTCATTCGCGAATGTCGAACGAGGAACGGGGAATAAGTATCTAACTTCACACCGGTCACTTCGCCGAGCAAAATCGTCTGTACCGGTCTATGCGACCTGTGTTGATTGGATGGTGGTGGCAGTGAGAAGTGCTGAACTGCCTTGCGAGAGTATAAGGTCGATGACGCGATTATAGACTTCGGTTTATGTACGTCTATATGTTCGTATGTGAATCTTACGTTTGTGCATATTTCTAGTTTCGTTTGACGGTGAGTCTTTGATAGGAAATTGGGCGAATTCCCCCATACAGAAAGTACAACTTTAACGAAGATAAATGACTTTCCGTATGATATCTTTGCTTTTGTAATACACCATGAGACTCAAGGTGACTTGATGTTAACGGCCACAGGATTCCGAATCCGGTATCCAATGAGAGGCACAAGCGCACGTATAATTCTGGAATACAATCCCACTGCCATGTGGTATAATCAAACTTTAACTGCCTAACCTAACATCTCAGCTGCATTGTAAATGGATTATAGCTTTGCTAAAAGACATTGTTGCAAGAGGATTAGTAGACAAAGGAGGGAGTGAAGAAAGAAACCAAAAGGGGGAAGAGGAGAGGTAGGAGATAAACTGTAGAGAGACAAAGAGAGGATTAAGGGAAGAGGGTAGGGAATAAACTGCAGAAAGCCAAAGACAGAAAGGTGTGGAAGAGAGCTAGGAGAAGGGGATGATTTTTATTTTAATTTTAAATATGAATTGAATATACATTTAAATATGTACCCCACAAAATTTATTGTCACAGATGAAAAGATACTTTAAACACAGTGTATAAAATAGTTCCCCATAGTCAAACATTACTGGTCCTCTGTGTATATTTCAATATAAGGCTTGTAATTTATAACCACACAGATTTGTATTTGATTTCATCCTTCGAACTGTACATTGACTCTAAAATGAAAATAACAAAAACAAGAAATGATCACGTCATATCTACACATGGTGTTTTAGCGACGTTACTTATAGCGAACATTATAAATATAATAACATCTGTGCTGAACTTGAAGTCCATGGGGTCGAATTACGGATGACTCTACATGGCTTTTTAAAATGGGTCTTAAATATAGCCTTTACTTTCACCCCGAGAAATAAGTATTGAGTTCATTAGTTTGATTTAAAAACAACCACTTCATAATAAAATTTCTACAGCGCATACGGGTGTGGCGGATCCGGTCAGTTAAAGTGATTCAAAATGCTCCCATAGAGCCACCCCCCACGCACCCACCACGCACCCACCACGCACACACTACCCAAACACACACAGACACATGACCTTATACGAATTGTGTAAAGTTCTTGGTGGGTCATTTCTTGAAATTCATATCCGCATTTCCTATCATCAAGGACGTACAATAGATTTACAATAATTATTGTGCATTCCTATACTGTCGACATTAGTCCACGTTGTACAATCGTAACAATAGAAGTATGGTATAGGCACGTCTCAGTCTTGACACTTCCAATTTCACTCTGCGCATGCGCAATTGGTGTCTTATGGTGTCATGCATTCCATGAAAAATTACATAAAACATGAAAGGATACGCAAGGGCACATTCTGGTAAATGACCGTTAAATGCACCTAGAGCACGCCGGCCTCTTTGATCTTTTTAAGTGGTTTCCCCCAGACAACATTCTTGTAGAGTGTATGACGCTGGTCCAATTATGACACAAATATGAATAGTCATGAGGTTACCATAGAAACGGAAAGAAAGTCAAATTTGAATTGTGCCAGCAAGTCTCACAATGTGTTTGTTACAAAATCTGCAAAGTAATGTCCATGTAACTTCTTTTATGTTAGCTTATTTACATCAGCAAGACCATTTGTTTTTAATTTTTAATTTATTAATTTTTAATTTGTTTGTATCTAATGTAACGAATGAATAAAATATACCCATATTTATCTTTCTAGAACTACGCATAGTACTTGTTACATTAGCATTAAAGACAAAGGATAGTATTCTAACTCATTTAGGATCATCTAAAGGTATTTCGGGGGCATTCAGCTCTCCTTTAGTAAACTGCGTCATAAAAGGTCCCAATATGGCCCCATTTATATCATAAAGGTACTACCACGGAAATTGTCCAGAGTTTCGTCAAAAGTTTGTAAAAATACGAAAATTGCCTCTGTGCATGTTGCAAAGGCTAACTATACGTAGAAATAAGATAAGTTTATTCAAGCAATGAGTAAGCTTTGCAAGTTCAAAGTCTTACTGCGTCATAATTATTGGACCCACCATGCATGCTACTCGTATATTCTATATCAAAGGTTACATGTAATCATACACTCTTTTCGTGGATTTGTGCGAGCAATCTTACTTGAGGCATGTTGGAAACCTAATATAGATAAAGTAGTAGTAGTAGTAGAAGTAGTGCAATATTTAAGTACACGTATACTTGTGCTGAGAGCATTAATTGTACCCTTTGTAAACTTTACTCGTGCTCGTACTCATGCTGTTGTACTCGTACATATGTCGTTGTACTAGTATAATACAGGTCTGGTATCCACATACCACTTTTGACTTTATCATATATATATATATCATAATACTATACGGCGTGAGACGGCGTCGTTTCCATATATCGCTTGGTCGGAAGAAGGCGGTTCATTATGCCTCATTACGTAATTACTGACTGGTGCTTTACTCTGTCCCATCACTTCATAGCTAACTAAGGAGTCCATTTTTCCAAGTGGCTGTTGCGGCTGTTGCGGCTGTTGCGGCTGTTGCGGCTGTTGCGGCTGTTGCGGCTGTTGCATGGACGACGACGAGGTTCTCTGCTTGATAGTGACAATCGACAGGATAATCACAGCAATTGTAAGGATTGCTAATCCAGTGATCACCCCCACTTGAAACAAGGAACCTGCAATTGATTATAAGAAATATGGATAGATTAATATGGAAGAAAATAAGGAAATACCTCACACACCATTCACCACTACTATTAATTAGCCATGTGTTATAATACTTCAACACATTTCCTTCCTGGGGAAAACATATTGTAATCATGACTTCTTTCCCCGTCACTGGTAACTATGACGCTGTTTATAGTAGAATGAGTTTTCATTGACACATTGTAATGATGCTTTTTGCCTTGGGGATTTTTTTATTTTTTTAGAATTCTATACAATGTCAACATTAGCTAATAAGAGTTGAGGGCGGTATTAAGGATCGAACTAACTAGTGACCATTGATGACGCCTTGCACTGCTATTTCTTTCAAATCCTACTAGGTAAAGGTAAAATCTATATAAACGCATATGTTTCAATATTCCAAAATAAGCCGAGGTTACTTTCCGGTTAAACTCTGTATTTAAAAATATGTTTTCTTTGTTTGTTATATGATACATTCTTTGGCTGGGTAAGTACAGATTTCTTTTACGTTTACTTACTCTGATTTTTAGACGGTGAGAACTCGCACCTTATCCCAGAATAACCTAACGTACAGGCGCACTTGTAACCCGTTGATTCGGGGATACACGCTGCCCCGTTATGGCATGGTTGACTCGAACAAACAGCTAAGTTGAAAACAATTAATGTACAGAAGAGTCACTATCAATGTTCGGATTTTGCAGAACTTTCGAGCAAAACTATAGCTCTTCTTCCGTAACTGATAAGGAGTAGCAGGAATTTGAAAATTTTTTTTTTCTCTTTCTATAGGAGAAGAGTGGCAATGAAGACAATGCTAATTACTGAGTTCTGCTGGATTGATATTTTAATCCGATTAATCTGGTGGTAACTTCAAAGGAATTGCTTTGACTTATCTGAGAGGGCAGGTCGTTTCTGATGTTTAAGACGAATGATGCCTTGGCTTTTAGATTTGGTACCCAAAGTATCTTGTTTTCCTTTTCTAGATTTGTCTGTCCATGAATCGTTTTTGGTCAATGGCAATAACACGTAAATTCTCAATCGAATGATTTGGGAGTTTATAGTGCAGTAATTTGAAGTGTGTGGAAATTCTTCTGAATGATATTTGCAAGTGATGATTTTCCTGTTCAATATAATATCTTATTATTCATATCATTAGTAGTACTGTATTAATTGAGTGTTTGTTCAAGAAATTCAATACGTTGATTGAACCCACCACATAGGTTTTTTTTAGAACAACATCCCTTTGATAATATTTTGCCAGATGAATCCAAGTGTTGGAAAAATCAAGCTCTTTGGCGATAACTAACCATTGTACTCACAAAACTAAAAAATAATAATAAAAAAGACAGAGGGAAAACATATTGTAATCATGATTTATTTCCCCGTCACTGGTAACTATGACGCTGTTTATAGTAGAATGATTTTTCATTGACACATTGCAATGATGCTATTAGTTTTGAGGACTTTTTTAATTTTATTTTTAGAATTTTATACAATGTCAACATTGGCTAATGTGATTTGAGGGCGGTATGAAGGATCGAACTAACTAGTGACCATTGATGACGCCTTACACTGCTACTTCTTTCAAATCCCACTAGGTAAAGGTAAAATCTACATAAACTCATTATGTTTCAATATTCCAAAATAAGCCGAGGTTACTCTCAGGTCAAACCCTGTACTTAAAAATATCTGTTTTTTATATATATTTTTTTACATGAGACATTCTTTGGCGGGGTGAGTACAGATTTTTTTTACGTTTACTTACTCTGATTTTTAGACGGTGAGAACTCGCACCTTATCCCAGAATAACCTAACGTACAGGCGCACTTGTAACCCGTTGATTCGGGGATACACGCCGCCCCGTTATGGCATGGTTGACTCGAACAAACAGCTAAGTTGAAAACAATTAATGTACAGAAGAGTCACTATCAATGTTCGGATTTTGCAGAACTTTCGAGCAAAACTATAGCTCTTCTTCCGTAAGTGATAAGGAGTAGCAGGAATTTGAAACATTTTTCTCTTTCTATAGGAGAAGATTGGCAATGAAGACAATGCTAATTACTGAGTTCTGCTGGATTAATATTTTAATCCGATTAATCCGGTAATAACTTCAAAGGAATTGCTTTGACTTATGTGAGAGGGCAGGTCGTTTCTGATGTTTAAGACGAATGATGCCACGGCTTTTAGATTTGGTACCCACAATATCTTGTTTTCCTTTTCTAGAATTGTCTATCCAAGAATCGTTTTTGGTCAATGGTAATAACACGTAAATTCTCAATAGAATGATTTGGGAGATAAGTGAAGGAATCTGAAGTGTGTGAACATTCTTCTGAATGATATTTGCAAGTGGTGAATTTCCTGTTCAATATAATATCTTATTATTTATATCATTAGTAGTACTGTATTAATTTGGTGTTTGTTCAAGAAATTCAATACGTTGATTGAACCCACCCCATACGTATTTTAGATCAACATCCCTTTGATAATATTAGGTAATAATATTTTGACAGATGTATCCAAGTGTTGGAAAATTCAAGCTCTTTAGCAATAACTAACCATTGTACTCACAAAACTAAAAACAAAACTAATAAAAAAAGACAGAGGAAAAAGAATATATGAGGAAGATTTTGAACATTTCTAGACCAACCTTCAGAGGTCCAGATGACGGAAAAAACGTTTCACTGATCACTGTAGCATGAATTGTGACTTACACCAAAATATGATAACAATTTGTAATGAAAATATTGTTGCATGAAAAATAAAATTGCAACTGGAAAACAAACAAAGAAACATGAAGATAATTAATGCTTCCGACTTACCGGAGCAAAAAACCCCTGCGTCCTCTCCACGGGGACAGTTAGTTTGCTCCAACTGTTCAATCCGGGGACAGTCTCGCAATGAGGTTTCATTACTGATACAATTGACAACAGCTTTCCAAGTAGTAAATGACTCGTTAAATTGAGATCCTTGTACGGCAAAGCCAGTATCCCCCAGGTCTAGTTGTTGGCATACGTTAGTGGCATCGGTGTCGTCCCAATCATCCCCGCAAACAGTGCCCCATGTACCGTTAAGGAACATAAGAACGCGCCCAGACCAATGAGAGTCGCTTCCAACTAGCCGAACTCCTGTATTGACAGAAAATAATCCATAAACTTCACTTGGTTACATGCAATAATGAGCAAACCACCGAAGATTATTATTAGAAATACGGATCACGTGACACACCATTCTTTTAAATAGTTACAATTTATTACAATAATTTATTTTATTAATTTATTAATTTTTACATTAAATTAATTACAATTTATCTTTTATCCTTTTATGGCCGTGTAGTATTTTCAAGTAGATACGTAATAGATATTATATAGAAATATGCATATTTATGTCTGAGGGCTCCATTAATAAATGAACTGTACCCGATATTCTATTCAGAAAGTGTTACCATGCATGGCAAAGACCCGTTCTTGGTGTTCATGAAATCACATAGAACTCGTACTGGAAAAATGCACTGTGATTGTGGTTCACACTGAATGTTACTATAAGGTATTTGAGTATACCTGTACACACCGTAATCTATACTCACACAATTACTGTAAACAGTAAACTTCTATATTGCCAATAACACTCTCTAATGCCAAATGGGTAACCTCTAATTGTTATTGTTGTCAATTGTATGTTTGGTTGGATTCAAACTCTTTACATAAGCTTACAAGAAAGTTGTATATACCAAGAAATGTTCTATACAGTGACAAACGCGTTCAAGCCCAAATCCGATGAAAGATATCTTGTTTGAGGAAAACTCCCATATCTCTTCTGACATTTAACAAAAGTGGGACTAAGGTTCATGACGTAACGTACCTTGACATTTGACCCCAGCATCTTCTTGGTGTGTGCAATCATGTTTTTTCCATTCACCTTTGGTGCATTCATCCAAGTATTCTTCAGTCCCTATACATCCTGCCTCATCTACCAAGATGGCACCGACCCCTCTGCCGTACTCCGCTTTGTTCACAGCTGTACCCCTGTCGCTTAGATCCAGCTGGCGACAGACAACGGCAGCGTCGGTATCATCCCAGCGGTCATCACAAACTGTACCCCAGATGTCCTTTCGGAAGATCTCCACCCGTCCTTCTAATACAGATGGTCCTCCTACAAGTCGTACGGCTTGTTGAGATTGAAAAGTTATTAGCATGAAAATATAACTTGAAACTGTAACGCGGAAAGCCATGTTTTACTAATTCACAGTAGTATAATAAACATGGACATGAATAACATTTGGCGATCCAATGTATAGGAGAATAATGCTGTGGTAACTGTAGGCGGTATTACTCAATATCCATTGCTCCATAGTGGAAAAATAATGATAAATTTGGTAGTATAAATGAATAAAATTCTTTGATCCAACCAAATGAAATGAGTTGTTGGTGGTGCAATGATTACATTTGTTAGTATATCTTGTACTATAATAATAGTAATATATTACTAGTTGTATAATACTGATAGTATAATACTATAGTAGTGCAGTACCATTAGTATAATACTGTACTAATAGTATAATACTAATAGTATAATACTAGAAGTATAATATTAATAGTATAATACTAATAGTATAACACTAGTAGTATAATACTATTTGTATAATACTAGTAGTATAATTCTAATAGTAAACTAATAGAATTACTATTAGTATAATACTAATAGTAAAATACTAGTAGTATAATACTAATAGTTAAATACTAGTAGTATAATACTAATAGTAAAATACTAGTAGTATAGTACTCGTAGTATAATACCGGTACTAATAGTAGTATAATACTATTAGTATAATACTAGAAGTATAATACTCTAGTAATATAATACTTATAGTATAATACTAGTAGTATAATATTATTAGTACAATACTAATAGTATACTACTCTAGAAGTATAGTACCAGTACGGTAGTATACTGCTATAGTAGTACAGTACCAATACTAGTAGTATAATACTAATTGAATAATACTAGTAGTATAATACTAGTATTATCTAGTAGTTAAGTACCAACAGTATAATACTGGCACGGATCAACAGAATCGGGATTTGAATCAGTCCGTCCTGTATAGTCCCCCTTTCTGATTCTTTGATTTATTAAAATCTGTTGAATATTCATACTAGCGTTTTAATTTTTCATTGTCCTATGAAGAGAAGAGATCACGTTACGGACGGCAAATAACTATTTCAACTTCGGAATACTGTAGTATCTCTCACGACTAATTAACCAATCAACGTAAATTCTGTTAAGGACCAAGCAGCGCCAATTCTAGTCTATACTATATGATAGATTCTGTTTCGCCCCCTTCCATAACGACCAAGCAGTGATTTTCATAAGTAGTTCTTGACATAGTAGTTAACCTTTTTGAATCTGTACTATAATTCAATAGTGATATCTCCCGATGAAGTTTAACCATCAAACTTCACCAACTGATGATACATTCGCTTGCCTAGTCCATTTAATGCAATAGTTTTCCCCAATCGTCGTTGATAACAATTAAGATCATCCCCAGACTAAGGCACCCAACTGTACTCGGTCCGACACATTGGTGTAATAAATAAATCCATCAGCGAACCATCTTAATCGAGTCCCGGCGGAGGTTTAGTTACGCTTAGTATCAAACAGTATTGTACGAATGGGTACCCTTATCTTCATTTCCATTTTAAATTCCCCACCCACCCACCCCAACCCAACCACCTCATACCACCTTTCCTCAACCAACTCCAACTCAGTTTCTGATTTATCGCTGTTTTCAAATCGTGGAGCTGTAAGATTTTGTTCCCTTGATGCTTACTGGGTTCTGGTAACGCTTTATTCTTACTAAACGCTCTAGCCCATGCATCTGCTCTATATACTTAGGTATCAGGGTCATGTGTATTTTATTGATATTTAAGAAAACGTAACTGTTTTTAACGTCAGAGGTGTATACAACTTACCATGGCAAGCTATAGCAAGGTCATTTACATGCCTACAGCCATTACAATCCCATTTATTCACCTTGCAACCTCGTATATGAGTACTGTTGTTTTCGCACAATAAGTCCGTCCCTTGCAACCATACTTTTCCTTCGGTGTGTTCGAAAGTCTTGTAGGACACCTGACCAGTAAAACTAAGGCCCAGCTGACGACATACGGTATCAGAAGCTGATTTGGACCATCCACTTTTTGATATGGTTCCCCAAGTACCGTTATGATATATGTCCAGACGACCAACAACTGGTTGATCTTCGGAGTGTACGGTTGAACCAACGAGACGGACATCTGCGACACAACGAGAGAGAGAGAGAGAGAGAGAGAAGAGGGAGAGTGGAGAGAGGTGGAGTGGAGAGAGGTGGGTGGAAGGGGAGAGAGAGGTGGAGAGAGCGAATAACAGGCACATATTTACATTAAATAATTTATTCAATAAATTATTAACCTTGCTGGCGTTTGATGGACTTTAGCTGATGAAAGTTTGTATAGGCCTGGTCTAATTTGCTTATAATACAAGAGTATATGTCAATGTCCCAATGCTTGATTAACCGGTTCGTTTAAGTATCAGCTTATTGACACTATTTGATTTATGTAATACCAATTGTTTTGACCTCTCTGTGAAATGCTTTGCGGAGGTACCTGTCCCTCCATACTCATGAAATCGTTACTTTTAAGTACTGAAAAGGAGGTGGGGGAGGGGGATCTCCCCAGAAAGGTGCCCTGACGTATTTCCAAAACTGACTACGCAAAATGATCCACTGAAATGCAACTTACCTCCTTCAAGGGGTTCACGTTCACATCTTGACAAGGATAAGTTGATCGTTGCTAACAGGAAGATCCGTAAAGTGTAAACCATTCTGTGGTATTTCAGGGGAAAAAGTCCCTGCACACATCGACACTGTATCTCTTTCTTTAGTCAAATTACATCCAAATGTATTTGTATATAGTCAAATCTTTCTCTGTTAATAAGCAGTCGAGATTGGCATATAGGCTTTGTTTCCTTATTAGTCAATCCGTCACTGTTTCCGTAAGGCAATCATTTTAATTCCTTTCCTCGTTCAATGCATCCTCGATTATATTTCCGTTTGACTTTGCTTTCAGAAACAACAAAGGGTAGTTGTTATCGTCGACGTATAAGTTAAGTCAACATTTTAAGACGATTGTTATATAATGATGGTGTTATTGGGTCTTACCTAGAATAATTTCGAATGGTTCAAGGTACTGTTGAACAAAATAAAACAATGGAGCATATTGTATAAAATCACATTTGATAACTTACGTTTTAAACGAGTAGGAAAGACTTAAAAAACAAAAATATATGTGAGTATTTTGGTAAAACAGAAGGAATAACCGTTTCATGGAAAATGAGTTTTGAAGAGTCTATTTTTTCTTTCTTTGTAAGACGAAAAGCATCTATCCAAACAAGAACCTTTGATGTGAATTTTTGATGGAATTTTGAAGTCAGGCGGATAATAATAATCCAAAGCCTCGCTTTGTGAAGGATATATGATTAGAAAGCGTGTTCTTTCGTTCATGGAAATGCACTTTTTATAGGCTTTATCCTGACAGTTTAAAGCCTAACAAGGTGTGATGCTATACGGCTTCTTTCTATTCTCTTTTATGATTGGCTGATTTGGTGTCATATGACCATTCCGTTGTTCTTGTAATAATGGATCGACGAGTTCATCAGAATGCAGTTTTGCATAAATCGACATGAATGTTTTTATCTTTCATTATGTTAAGGATAGATAAAGAAGGACAAAATTATAAAGAAATACAAATGCAAGTATGTAAACCTTACGCATAACATGTTTAACACAGTAAAGCAGAAAGGTAATTGTATATAGGGATAACAACGTTAGGTTATTTCATTATTTAATAAAGAATAATACTTACTAACAGAATAAAATATACAATATTTACCACCTTATGTTTCTTCTTCTTCTTCGAAAGATGATTAACTTTATTGAATTTTAAAGAACGAATTCAATTTGCGAATAATAGCAATTAGAAAAAGAATGTGATATGATCATGAAAATAGTTATAATTAAAAGAAATATGTTTTAATCCAAATCGTCTATAATATTGATGTCCATCTGATGGACCTTGCATAATTATTATAGGTAAAACTATATATGTAGTTTTGATCCATGCATATTGAAAAGAAAATAGCAAGTTTTCCTTGAATGGCATGACTAAAGATAACCCTTAACCAATAGTATATACATATTTAGTATTCATATGGTGTTACCTTAGGCAGTGACGTAGCAAGGTGCATCCGTGCCCAGGTGTATGCAGTAAATAGAACTGGACCCAACAAGGAGAGCCCAACCATGGTTTCGGCTTAGGTAAAATTTTAATTTATACAGTTGGCATCTCTAGAAACCAGGATATGGCATCCGGCTCTCAGAACAATGAGAGTATAGATGTTGCACCATGTTGGTTCTCTGACATGGACCAACCATGGACCAACCATGGTTTCGGCTTAGGTGTGTATTAATTTCTACAGTTGGCATCTCTAGAAGCCAGGATATGGCATCCGGCTCTCAGATCAATGAGAGTATAGATGTTGGTCCATGTTGGGTTCTCTGACATGGACCGACCATGGACCAACCATGGTTTCGGCTTAGGTGTATATTAATTTCTACAGTTGGCATCTCTAGAAGCCAGGATATGGCATCCGGCTCTCAGAACAATGAGAGTATAGATGTAGGTCCATGTTGGTTCTCTGACATGGACCAACCATGGTTTCGGCTTAGGTGTATTTTTAATTTCTACAGTTGGCATCTCTATACAAGCCAGGATATGGCATCGGGCTCTCAGAACAATGAGAGTGTAGATGTTGGTCCATGTTGGTTCTCTGACTGTACCTTTGACATCCACATTAGCCGCGGTAGATTCCAGATGGGTGGTTCTTTCCTTCCTGGTTCCTGCCATAACAGTATTGTATATTTTAATTGCTGAAGCATATCTAAAATTTTAAAATGCGTGATAACCACAAAATGATAATATATTTTTCTTTCTATAAGTCAATATGATTGACCTGTTTCCTGATCACAAAATATCCATATACTCATAAACACTGTTAATATTGAGCACGTATAGCACGACATTCCTTTGTAAACACTTCAAGTGCTTTTAGTGTTGAAGGAGAGAAGTGCTGTAAGCATAAATGTCAAACAGACTTCCGTTCCCGCCATCAATTACCTGGGTCTATTCCAATCCCATACCCTATAGATACATATACATTGACGTGCGTAAGGGGGGCTGGGGGTTGGGGCGGGGGCAGGGGATCATGACCCTGCTTCCCATCGCCAGTCAGGGAATAATGTTTAATGCCACTCATGATCGTTGTAAGTGTTTTTCAGATCATTACATTTTTGTAGATGTTTTGAGACAGATACATATATGTTGCTAAGCCTGGGTGCTTAGCTGCTGTTGTTGTTAAAACCATGTTAGTCATTATACCTCAAGTTCTAGGTTAGTAGTTTTGTACATTATGTAAGTTCACAAAATGTTATTATTGTCATTAATTACAGGGTCGTGACCTGCGGGGAGGCCTACGATAATGTGAACGCCTGGACAGTATGATCTATTTCAGTTAGTTTTAGCGAAATGTTCATATCATTTCTTCTGATTGCATTAGTCAGTAGCGTCCAACCTCAAGATTCTATACGTATATTGTAGGAATGGCGTTCAAAAAGAAGACAAGGTTTATTTTAACCATTCATCACGTATATGCACGATCGCGGATGCGGTGACCGTGTGTTTGTTTTGATTTTCACGAGGTTTGTTAGAATAACAATAAATGTAGAAAGCTCCTAAGAGTTAAACCTGCGTGAACCTGTATAGCAGTATACAGTGACACTACGGCTCATAAATATATTTATTACGTATATATGTTTATGCAGGCCTATCAGTTTCATCATCAGCCCCTATTTCAGTGCACAAATATTTTAACTAAGAATATTTAGGCACATTCCCCTACACGGCCCACCCACTCTGATCAAAACCCCAACCCCCTCCTCAGTAGGTCCCCTTTTGGCATATAAAACAAATAATTATAACACAAACCTAACAATTAATTTACACCTAAATCCCCAATATGGTTTCCTCTCAGCATATATAAGATTCGGCTACCATCAATGCCCTAGCGTGTTTTTATATATCCAGTTCCCTGTGTAAAACAGTGAATAAAGCAGAGCTTACATTACAAGGTAACTTTAAGTCCCAGTTTTTTCCCTACGAAGTTATTTTACTGAACAAAATGTTTCTTATTTCTAAGGGTTAATTTCTAAAACATGAGATCTCAAACTTAAGAATGTTTAGATGTAACTTACTATGTAACATTAAAACTATGTAACATAATGTTTCTCTATGTTCCTCAACTACCCCCTAGGAAGTCTACCCAGGCTACTGTCCCGAAGTATCTTTATTTGCTAGGGTTTCATGTTTCCGATAAAGTGAATGTGCCCAGATACCCAATTGTGCTTTGTAAATGTACCTATGATACCATATGTGTGCATGTTGTAGACATCTGTATAACATGTTTATTTTATTCCTGTGTGCAAAGTTTAGGTATTTTTCCGCTTTGGGTTTAAGTTTCAATTTTATTAATCATGATAAAGGCCTTAAGATACACCCGGATGTTAAATAGATAAGTCTTTCTTAATTTTAGTCTAATCGCTGGTCTCCGACGGGCTTCGTCCTTGGACCCCATCATCAGGGTCCCTACGGCGGCCCATGGACCCCAACTGATAAATGTTTTGCGCCAAGGCGCTCGCGTACTCCTTCAGCTTTATCCATGTTCAGTCATTTACGTCCCATCCCCTCCCCTGCCCGACTCTTCAATTCGGATTGACGCCCCTGCCCAGAAGAACTGCCACGTTTAAAGTTTAAGTTTAATTGAAGCTGAAAACGAAAACACTTATATTTGGCAACGATTTCTTTATTGTAAACTTTAAACTTTTTCAAACTAATAGAAATAAGGCAAGTTATTATATAAACACATAACACTGTACGAACCAGCGCAACTCAAGTACATGTAAATTTAGCGGTAGTAAAATAAAGAAAAAGTTATGCTATAAACTATTAAATATATAAATACGATATGCAAATTATAAGTTAACCAAATGATTGATATAATCTTTTAGCTTACTACGACTCAAGAAAATTTGTAATAAATTGTTGGTTAAATAGCAAATAACATGAAGTTATTAACTTTCAATTAATTCTCGATTTTACAGATATAAACTCATAATGCATATACGAAGTAGCCTATGATGAAGGGACAAATACTAGGAAGATTAAATCAATTAACGTTCTCAGCCTACACTTATACATCAATGACGTGCCACTTCACTTCATAATGATAATATAGACTAGCTTAACGGTCAACAAGGTTGCCCAAAATATATGCTAGAAATACAGAAAATGGTCACCCATGATCAACTTCCAACAAACATTTGACTACATGTACTTTAAACGTAGTTATCCACACTGAGGCAATTCATTATCTATTTAAAGTAAGAACGTCTGAACTTCTGTGAAAATGCAGAAGAATCAGAACATCCGAGTAAGTAATTTTTAAAACCTCTACTATTTTATGCGTTAAAATCTGAGTCCAATATGCTAATGAGAAATGACCTTTAACGACACACGAATTTGGATATATTTCACGGTTATACTTTTACGAAATAAAAAAGTAGATATTAACATCTTAAATGACATCTATTTGTGAATATTGAATACTGATTAAGACATTACAATGATTCGAATAGCCTATAATGTATAATCTATAAAACAAAACTATCGATGTTTCTCATTAAACAATTCTTAACATACGTTACAACTCTGTCTACACGATATCCTCATGTATAGTGGATTTCGTGTACACTCTCCGTTTCTCGCCCACCTCGCACAGTTGTCGTTGTCGTCTGCACAGTTTGATGATGACGGTTTGCACTGCTCACAACTAACGGGACAGTTCGGTAGCATCCAGGCAGGATTTATCGTACACTCTCCTCTTTCAGCCCAAGCTGAACAGTTGGGATGAGTTTCTTCACAATCGGGGTTGGTTTCGTCTCCTTCCGTCTCGGTGGTACCCTCACATCCATAGTAACGATTGATTTTAAGAATATCAGTAGCGCTGAAGTCGTTTCTGTTGCCTATGGAAACTCCCGCCTGTCGAGGTACTATAGTCGGTCGTCCGTTGCGGCTGAAGGCATTCATTGGATAATGCATGATAGAGTAATAGTCATAACGGGTTTGTAAATGATCAATAGTGTCCTGGTTATACCTGACAAAGTTGTACTCTAATCCAGACTGGATGTTTTGGTAATAAACGGTGACAAATTGATCTCTGTCGGTTCTTGTTTGTTCGTGTTGAAATCCTACAGCATGCATTAGTTCGTGCATGATGGTTCCTCTGTGAAAGTTACAGGTGCCCCCAACCGACAGTTCTTGACGTCCTCCTCTTCGACCAACGGCCGAAAAGCAACCCTGTCTTGGTACAATGTGGACGTAATCTCTTTGTCCATTCCAAGGTGTAAAGCGAATACAGGTTGTTTGATGGTAACGGTTAATGGCCGCAAGGATTCTTTGTCGAGCACCGGCGTCGAAGGAACGGTCGATATAATACGGCACGACACCTCCTGGCCACCGTACATTACGGTTACGAACAGCATTCTGGGCAACCTGAGAAACGTTGTAGTCGACTTTGATGTCGCCCTCTATCATATAATGTTCAATTCCTGAGTCAATGTTTTGATTTTCTTTAAATATGTACTCCATACTGTCCTCCTCCTGGTTGGTTCCAAAGATGTTCAGTTCGAGGGGTGTTGGCAGCTTGGAGTTAACCTCAAATTTGGGCACTTGATTCAACTCGCCATTAACAAGATCAATCGGATTGTCTCTGCTCAGTGGTATACAGGATGAGTAGCTCACCAGCACTATGACTAAAATTACTGGTACAATCTTCATCTTGATGTACAGCTCTCTGTTTGTTCTGTTTGTTCTGTCAGTGATTGATAACGTCTTTAGTAGCTGAAGATTGGTGATTCTATGACAGTTTGTCGAGCTGTGTGTTGGTATTTATTAGTTTGAACAAGTTCAACAACTTCCGATGACTGGCCTTAACGGCTTGCCTTTCAATTACTTCGTTTGTGACGTTCAATCCTTATTTGGTTAATGTACTTACACTCTACCAAGTAAAGTCTAGTCACTTAATGGAGTTATCTTTAATTGTTTCGACCCTGGGAATCGTCATATCTAAATGCAAACATCTTATGATACAAGATAAAGTTGTGAGTCAATGAAATGTGTTTTACTGCTTGGTCATACCAAACAAGAGTATGCCAATAGATGGTTCATACTTTATGACGTCACAGCAGGGAAATCATGCTTTTCATGGTCACCCAATGAACCTAGATTTATGTTCGAGATGGCTGATTTTTCTTTTGAATAATTCAATGTTTACTTCGCTGTAATACAACCTCCGCCCCCTTGAACGTGATACACTTTTTCTCTAAATGTTACACTTAGTGGAACAGAGGGTTAGTCATCAATGGCGGTATCACGGGATTATGATTATCTTGGGCAGTCATCTTAAACCGTGGTATTCAAACTGAGGATTGTTAGCTAAAATATGTTGGGTGGTCTCGAAACAATTTGGAAACCAAGAAATTATCCATATTTTCTTTTGGGATAAAAAGGAAAAATTTGGAACATAGCTAAAATTCAAAAGTAGCAAAATATAAAGAAAAAACATGTTACACCTTAGCAACCTTGATAATATCAACAATTCGCAAAGGGGAGGGTTCCGTTTCCCCGTAGATCCTTGTGAAAATTGAGTTCATCAAGGAAGAAAGTTTGAATACCAGGGATCTAAACGAATGCTTCTTCAAAGTACAAACCCTTAAAGTTAAAGCATTGAAATATTCCGTTTGAGTAATTAACGAGAATGATGAAACAATAGATTTCTGTGCCGTTTTTTATTTTTGTATTGCTCTGTTCCTACAGGTATAATAGACCGAGGAATAAATAAATAAAACAGTATGTGAGGGAAATCTGAATATTGTGATGACAAATTGAGTTTGACATATCCACAAATTGCCATGAAGTATAGTCTTCGCTGTTTTAGGGAATTTGAAACAGTATTTAAATTCTTATAGCCTAAGTGTCAATCATTTTAATCTTTGATGTGTGAGGATGGGAGTAATCGTTGACTTATAGGGAAAGTATCCAAGATAGTCCAAATGACAATAAATGTTTTTTATTAAACTGTGTGTATCCTGATGCACTTAAACTGTATGCAACCAACAACAAGTTGGGTAAGGTAGATGCCGTGCTGTTCGCTAAATGACTTAATGACCCTGACCTCCACGCCTCCCCTCCCCCATGTGCACCCCTCCTGTAACCCCAATATTTTAAACATTCCAATGATATATAATGGTTACGTCACTATATATATATATATAAATTATACACTGTGTCATGCAGTTAACCTCCATTTGAACGGTTTGCATTTATATGAACTAACCTCTTGTGACAGACAGTCAGACGGTATATGAATTATGCAGACGTAATCATTACTTTGCAATCTTAAGTATTGTTGCTATGGTTACCGGTTGTTTGGAATGTTTAGTTTTGTAGGTATATTTTATATAGTCACACAGGTCATTCAGTTACTGTGTATAAGTACGTGTTCTTGTTAATTCATTTGTATTAGTGTTTTACTGTAAATCTGTACAATTTACTTCATCACTTATTCATTTAGCATTTTGCTCTCTGTCTGTCACAAGAGGTTAGTTCATATAAATGCAAACAGTTCAAATGGAGGTTAACTGCATGACACAGTGTACAATGTATATATATCTAGTGACGTAACCACATATACCATTGGTATGATTAAAATATTCCCTTTTAATTTCTTGGGGACCCTGCAGTGGCTGATGTTGTGGCACAGGAAGGGGGTTTACGGGGATAAGGAACTCTTCCCATTTGAGAAATGTTTATATGATCAAGGATGCTTAGAATCAACATGATCTTATATTTTGGAACATGTGCAGTAATTTATAATCCAAAATTTTCCAATTTTTAAAACAAATATAGATTGATTCTTGTTCTGCCGATTTTTTTCGCGACCATCCAAAAGTTTTGACCACCCCCAATCCCCAGTATAATAACACGGATTAAAAAAACAGCCCAGCATAATCCTAGTGCCCGTGATATCGCCATTGATTTCCAACCCTCCTGTGTCACCCAAGGTAACATTTAGAGAAAACATTATCACGTTCAAGGGGTCGGGGAGGGGGGGGGGTTCTTCGACGAAAAACACTTCAGCCATCTCGAAAATAAATCCATGGTTCATTGAGTGACCAAGAGAAGCATGATTTCCGTGCTGTGGCGTCATATAAGAAGAACCATCTAAGGGCATATTCTTGTATAGTATGGCCATGCAGTAAAACACATTTCACTGACTCACGACTTAATTGTTTAGCTTGTATCATTAAATGTTCACATTTAGATATGACGATTCCCATGGTCGAAAAGATCGAAGAGAATTCCATTACGTGACTAGACTTCACTTGTTAGGTTGAAATTACTTTAACCAAATAAGGACTGAAACGTCACAAACGAGGTCAATCTAATTGTAAGGCTCTCGTTTAGGCCAGTCATCGGAAGTTGTTGAACTTGTTCAAACTAATAAATACCTACACACAGCTCGACAAACTGTCATAGAAACATCAATCTTCAGCTACTAAAGACGATATCAATCACTGCGAGAAAATACGGAGAGACGTACATCAAAATGAAGATTGTAGCAGTAATTTTAACCATAGTGCTGGTGAGCTACTCATCCTGTATACCACTGAGCAGAGACAACCCGATTGATCTTGTTAATAGCGAGTTGAATCAAGTGCCTAATTTTGAGGTTAACTCCAAGCTGCCAACACCCCTCGAGCTGAACATCTTTGGTACCAACCAGGAGGAGGACAGTATGGAGTACATATTTAAAGAAAATCAAAACATTGACTCAGGAGTTGAACATTATCTGATTGAGGGCGACATCAAAGTCGACTACAACGTTTCTCAGGTTGCCCAGAATGCTGTTCGTAACCGTAATGTGCGGTGGCCAGGAGGTGTCGTGCCGTATTTTATCGACCGTACCTTCGACGCCGGTGCTCGACAAAGAATCCTTGCCGCCATTAACCGTTACCACCAAACAACCTGTATTCGGTTTACTCCTTGGAATGGACAAAGAGATTACGTCCACATCGTACCGAGACAGGGTTGCTTTTCGGCCGTTGGTCGAAGAGGAGGACGCCAAGAACTGTCCGTTGGGGGCGCTTGTAACTTTCACAGAGGAACCATCATGCACGAACTAATGCATGCTGTAGGATTTCAACACGAACAAACAAGAACCGACAGAGATCAATTTGTCACCG
>JAIPMN010019012.1:0-19024 GCA_020650975.1 Apostichopus californicus
ATGGGCGGCCCAAGGAAGAATTTTGTTAGGAAGAAAGTCCGTTATTGTTGCGAGTTTTGCGATAAAACTTACACGAGTCTGTCCCACTGTCAACGGCATGAGAGAACCCATTTAGGAGTTAAGCCACATCAGTGTCACATATGCTCTCGGGCATTTCACAGAAAAGACGTGCTCAAGAGGCACATAAAGACCCACTTTTGAAAGAACATTGTACCCTCTACGTTATATACATCCTGTAAAGTTTGGATATTCTGAACGGAATATAATTTATAGAGAGACACACACTTTGTTATGTTTAATACACATCCTGTAAAGATGACTCATTCATTTCAAACCTGTAATGTAACATTTTAGCTGCTTGTTTGACTGTTAAAAATGTTTTGCTGAGTTTCTTGCCATGTAAAAAGAAAACACTCAAAATTTTGCCATTTTATTAAAAATCAAACCATGTTTTCCAATGTACTTGCCAGGAACATTAAGACACTTTTTTTTGGGAGGATATTCTTGTAAAAGTTCAAGAATTCTTTGAACTGTATCAGCCTTATTTAATGTAGTTAATTGTTGCTATGGTATACTTGGACTATTAATAAGGGAGGGTTCGTTCAATTCTTGCCTTGTAAGATATTGCTAAAATTTGTGCTAATCTTGATAAAAGTAGGTATTAAAGTGACTTCTGTGAGGTCCTCTGACTATATTACTCCCTGGCACTGATGCTTATATTGGACAATTAGAATGTCATTGCAGGTGAAAAATTACAGGGTTGTGGGTGGTATTGGGTTTAAAGTTTAAACATGGTTGACTTCATTCTTTGAAGCATTCATTACTTTGAAGCATATTTGCCAGCAACCCTTAATGAACTCTTGCGGGGAATTTTGTTTTACAGAAATGGAAACACTGATTCAGTATAAAGTCCTGCATCTAATCATGGTTTCTGGGCTGGAAAGTTAAATTTTTTTTTTTTGGGGGGGGGGGCGGGGAAGACCTTTTGAAATTATAACTTTAGGGTAACCAGGTTTTTTTTTTTAAAGTGAAATCTAGGTATACCAAAGATGGCATGATGCCCTTGTCTGTGTATGCCAAATATGACACATACTATAGATAATATTATGTATCTCTACAGATCAGAAAGATTGGCCAAACGCAGACTGATTGGTCACCCAATTTTCCGCATCCCCTGCTAAGAAATATCCACAGGAAATTTCATTCTTTGTGAAAGACTTACAGTATGTTTAGGAAATGTACTCTATTGTTCACGTGGCAACACACTTTCTGTCGGATATACCCTTACAATTAAGCTTAACCTTGATAATAAGGTGGATTGGCCAAAAGCAGACTGAATTGAAATTTGGAATAATGACTATGATCATGGTACAACAACGTACTAACTGCACACACCACAGAATAGCACTGTTGCATATTGGTGTACTAAATGAATGCTTAGGCATAATTTCAACAGTGGTAAGGGGAATGCAGTCTCCTTAAAATCATTTGAAAGGTTAACTCAGTTTCTTTGTCAAATTATTATGGTTCCCCTACCCCCCCCCCTCCCCTTTATTGGCTGTTACAGTGAACTTTCATTTCTGATGGGATATCATAAGATAATTTCATTCTTACTGGGCTTGATGCATGCTTACAGAATCTGCCTTTGTAATTTTTTTAATAAAAACATATGTAATTAAAGAAATTTTGTTAACTCATTAAAGAAAAATCTGTAATTATTGTCATTGATGTGTCTGTATTATGTTGGCCTCAACAAGAATCCAAGAAGGCTCATATATATGTAAATTTCAGCAGGTCTACTGTATAGTATGTAGGCCTCACTTCCCAATAAGTTATTGTTTTGTTTAACTGCTTGGGTCATGGAATGGTTACTCATACTTATGTTTAGATCATCCATGGGCTGCATATTGGCCCCTCATGGGCTGCATATTTTTCATCTCTAACGGATTGTTTAATACTTGTTACGGAAAATTATTAAAGGGGGCTAGGGAAAGGGGGGGGGGGAAGAAAATCTTAAGAAAGATGATGTTTGTCAAGTTTGGTGCTAGAAATTGAAAGTTGAAAACAACATGTAAGGAATTACTGTGGTTAAAGAAATTGTTATAAAATTGTTTAACCCAAACTTGGTGGCGAAGATGGTGTTGTCCTAATACAATGTTTTGATCTGGGTCAATTGAAAACTCAAAAGACTGTGTCAGGTTTCCAGAGGTTTTTAATTGTCTTATAAATACAAAGTTCTACATTAGTTTAAATCTCATATCATGTCCATTTTTTAGTCATACTGAAATGATCAAAGTTTAATACTAGAAATAGTTTCCTAGAGGTTCTAATCCCACTTCTCAATATGCCATGGATGAAAAGTGGGATTGGGCAGGGAAGGGAGATTGAGGGAGGGAGACCAAACCAATTTAGATTACACATATAAAACAAGTTGATGTTTGACAATTAAAGCAGACACTTCTGTTTTCACTTGTAGAGCAAGTTTGTAAAAATATATATATTTAGTGACATCTTTTAATATCACTGTGCATCTAACAATCAAGTTGTGTCCCTTGTGAACTTTCTGAATTGAGTCCCTCGTGGAGTCATCTTGCTACTTGGCTAGTCCTCTGTTGAACATGGTTACCTCTGTATATTTGTACTTTGCATAGTGCATACCAACCGCATACTGTACACCTTTGTTTAAGTTTGCTAAACTTCTGACCAAAAGGGGAAAACATTTGGAGTTACTATCTCCACTCTTTACCTAAACGGCTTTTCTTTTCTGTCTTTCTGTTTTAGGAATGCACTTGCGCTGCACCGCGAAAGGAAATCGGAACCCGTCAGTTCCTAACCGTCAAGCTCCCAAACGCCCCTCGACCCAACAACTCCCTAGTCCCAACCAACAAAACTCTCAGAGAGGGACACAAAATTTGTCTTCGACCGAGGCCGCTTCCCCCTTGTACGCTTGCAGCTATTGTGGCAAAAGTTATGACACCATGCACAAATGGAAAGTACACGTACGGTTTCATCAGCTTCAGGGACGTTTCAGTTGTCGTTTCTGTCCCAGAGGGTTTGCGAGATCCGGAGATCTTACACGCCACGAGCGCGTTCACACAGGGGAGAGGCCGTTCGAGTGTACCTACTGTCCCAAAGCATTTACCCGTATGGCCACCCTTCGCGAACATGAAATGATCCACACGGGTCAAAGACCCTTTCAGTGCAAAGTTTGCGGTAAACTGTTCAGGAAAAAGAGTGTTATGAATTACCACGAGAGGAATAAACATTAATGTGAAGTGGGATACAGTATCATGTTGATTGTACGCAAGTCAAACTCTTAAGACCATAAAAAGACAACTTTTCTCCTTCATATATCTCGGTAAGATCAGAGCTAACGCCCTTGCTATAATTTGGCGTGTCGTAAAGAGTCTCCGTTTTCTTTTTTCCTTGTGTAGGACCATCTTCAAGGGATGATTGGTCCGAACGATCTCTTAGGCATGGAAAGGCTTCGAGTGTTGTAGCCTGGGAAGAATGGTCTCAAAGGTCGCTAACAGAAGTGAAATTTGCCTGTAAAATTTGTGGGAAAGGATACGACTCCTTTGACAAGTTAAAAGTTCATATAAACTATCACCAGAATGCCGGGCGGTACAAGTGCGGTTATTGTAGTAAAACATTCCATTCAAAGGGAGACACGAACCGCCACGAAAGAACCCATACCGGTGAGAAGCCCTACAAATGTTCATACTGTGGAAGACGGTTCACACAGATAGCCAGCCTCCACAAACATGAAAAACATGTCCATGAAGAAATAGAATAAAAAGAAAACCTTCGTAGAGACAACCTTTGTGTGTGACAAAAGAACCAAAGTAAATACTCTAAGATTTGTAAATAAAGACAGTGGATCGTCATTATTTTATATATTTCTTGTTGGGTTTATAGTATCAACCCCATCTTTTGGTGCTATCGCCTGTGATATTGCTGTATGTAAACGTGGGAGATGACAGAACCATCCACTGCTAGGAACCAATCTCCACTGTTCAGCAGATTCACTTGAGGCTGAACAACATTTTCTGTGAAGTCTATAATTTTCTGTTTTTGTTCAAAAAATATTCAATAGAAGATATAGATAGAAGCTGACACGACTAAAAACTGGCCAATTCTTGATCAGTCGTATGGTGGTCGTAAGCACTTTGAGGTACATTGCACAACTATCTGAATTTATCCACAGTACAGCAGTCCAGTTCAGCCAGGTCTCATTTAGTCATGTAATGTTCAGACTGCTTGAGCTGCAAATGGAACCAGCCACTTTATACTACAGTGTCCGCTTCTACTCTCTGAAAAGATCCCAAAAGTGCTGGTATTTTATGATCAAATTTATTTCATCGCTACTCATATATCTCTGGTTGAAAAAGGGGTGATGAAGAGAATAAATCCATGAGGTGTTTTAAAAGTTGTGCTTCATATGTATGGCCAACTACACTTAATGGTAAGAGTTCATCAGCATGGTGCCAAGTTTTAGCAGGTTAAAAAGTGTTAAAAAAAGTTTTCAAAATTATGTTCTTTCCTGGTGGTTCGGCTTCTCCCAATTACTACGTGTTAAATCAGACAATTATAATGTTTCAGTGAATACGGGCTTCTTTGGGAAATGCATATTGAAGTTGGAGTAACAGTTTATCATTAGTTGACTTTCTAGTATATATTTGGGGCCAATACCAACCATCTTTAACTTATCTACATGGTTCAAATCTTTGAAGAATTCGGGAAGGTTCTGGGTTCGATACCCGTCATAGTAAGGTGGATTTTTCATTCAAGAGCAATGTATGGTTTTCCCATCTGAAATAACTTACAATTCTAAAATTTAAATTGAAATGTTGAATTGGAAGCCACCCCATGTGTAAGTTGTAATCCATAAGCCCTTGCGGGTTTCTCCCACATTTGTGGTTACTTAAGCGTCGTAAAAATAACTGCCTGATTATTATTACTATTATTATTGAGAGGTTAAATATTTTAGTGCTGCCTCATAAGGTACATAGTCAGCTAGTACTTAAGTATTGTAGTACAATAATCCCCTAATTACAGTAGGTTTACAAATCTTACTTATCGAAGATCTCGACCCAGCCCACAATAAAATACGCTTACAGATTTGTCACTTATCGAGTATGTGGACCCTTTAAGGCCTTAGACTTTGAGCACCCTACTGGCCCTACCCTGCACATTGCTAATTCAAGATATAGTGAGACTTTCTGGTTCTGGTCCTTTGCTCCAACCAATGTTTCTCCCTGGCCCTGATAGAAAATTTATTGAAAACCAGCTGACCAATGCCCATCTACTTACAGGAAGCCACCACCTAGATAACTTCAGTTCTGTGATATTTATTTATTCATTGCAAACTTTAGTGTTCATACTCTGATCATGTAAAGGAGCAGGTTGTGTGTGTGGTCTTCTTCAATATCAGAAATGAAAATGTATAGTTTTATCTGTAGAGCTTAATTGCAACAATCACCAATGACAGATGGAATGATTGCCATAAGCTGTGTGTCCTTGTTTACTATTGCAGTAACTTCCTTGCTATGTTGAAGGCCGTTAAAGTTTTTTGACCAGTCTTTGCTCTTTTTATCTGGTTGAGAGCGTGGTGGCCAGATGGCTAAGGCGTCGGACTCGTGACCCAATGACTGCTGGTTCGATTCCTGCCTAGTTCATTTTGTTGTGTCCTTGGGCAAGATGCTTTATCTCACTTGCCTCTCTCCACCCAGGGTTAAATGGGTACCTGTGAGGTAACTTGTCATTGGGCGCAGTATATAACTGCTACCGACTGGAGGGATTGTCTGTGGGACAGGTTATCATTGACCAGGGGTAATATAACGTCTGTAAAGCGCTTTGAGACCTATCGCTGGTATAAAGCGCTATATAAAAAGCAAATATTAAATGTTATATGGGCCTTTACACAGTAAACCAACACGAAAATCAACACATGCAGTTTTCAGTATTGAAATTGGTATTTTCTTTGTTCTATTAGGATGAGTGTTAGTTATTTGAAGCAGAGAGATAGCATAGAAAGTTTCAACATCCTACTTGAATTTTGAAATTTTGGTCCATTGGAATCCTATGGGAAAAATAACGGGCGAACATTGACATACACCAGAAATATATAACGGTTGTAACGCATTGACATACATCACATGGCTGGCAATTTTTCATAAAGTTTAAAACATATATAGTCTTGGACATTTTCCTATGATGGCATATAGTCATACCTGCCACAACCAAACGAGAGCAATAGGTGATGCATATCAGGCTCAGTAGTGCATGAAATAGGTAACGGTCGAACAGTATGTCAATGTGTTACAACCGTTATAAATGTACCACAAAAAATTGCAAAACTCAAAAAGTATACAGTGCATGTAGTTCCTTTTGTGTATACAGATTCCTACCATGAAATAGTTTATAAAAACCATGGAAACTTCATTTGATGATGCACATGGGGGTATAGTGGTACGTTTGAAAAAGATTGACATACACATGAGTTACATTTTTGTATGTCAAACTTCTTAAAATTTGCCACCTGTGCCCAATGTGCACCAAAAAATGATGTTTTCAGTGTTTATATAAACCACTACTGGCTAAGATTCTGAGTGCAGTAACATGGATCATATACATTTCAATCTTTTGAGTTATGCCATTTTTTAACGTAAATTTATCACGGTTGTAACATTTTTTACATGTTCGCCCGTTATCTATTTCATGCTGTACTGAGAGTGATATATACATCATATATTACTCTAATTTGGTTGTGAGTTAGACATGACTGTATGCCATCATAGGAAAAGGTCAAAGACTAAGTATGTTTCAAACTTTATGAAAAATTGCCATCTATGTGATGTATGTCAATGTTTTGCAACCGTTGTATTTTCTTGCCGTATGCCAATGTTCAACCGTTATTTTCCTATAGGATTCTAATGGGCCATTTTTTCAAAATTCAAGTAGGAAGTTGAAACTTTTTACTCTAGCTCTTTGCTTCAAATGAGTAATATTGAACATTACAGAACATTGGAAATATCAATTTTAGGGGTGGAAAACCTCTATGTTATCATTTCGTGTTGGTTTACTGTGTATTTGCCCATATGTAAAACCACCTACATGTCCATAATTATATGCAGCAAAAGAGCTAGAGTAAACAAGGACTGATTGGTGGTGGAGCTGTCACTAGCCGTCCTGGCTAAAGGAAACTAAAGTACATTACTCAATGATGAGTAAGCAGTAACGACCTGTGCTACGTAATGGCCCGCAATATTACCCGACATAACAAACACTGAATTACTAGCTGTTACATATTTTAAAATAGAGTGCAACTTATAAACGAATCTATAATCTCCTGGTTTTTGAAGGAAAGTTAAGTACAGTACTCAATGCTGAGTAAGCAGTAACGACCTGTGCTATATAATGGCCTGCCATATCACCCGACATAACGAAAACTAACTTACATATTTAATATAAAAGTGCAACTTATGAATGCAGCTATAATCTCCCAGAGTTTTTTCGAGAGATGATACTCTGTCAAAATTACCAAACGCAAAGAAAGTGATTCAGAAATTCCACGATTCTCTTCTTTCTACTCCTAGCTCCAGCGACTAGCAACCAGTTAGCAGTTTCTGAATTATGATGTAGGCTTTTACCTTTAAAAGTTGATACTTTGTATAATTTCAATGTTGTAATAATGTCTCCTTACAAAGGCGAATTGAGTCCAAATGGTACACACTTTATTGTTGCTGATAAAATCCGCAGAGGCATGCAGCACTACAGCGCTCCAACAAAACATTAAAATCTTGCCGTTTCTGTTTTCTTGTTCAGGACGGGCTCCCGGGAAGGGTAAATCCTCCGGTAGTGTGGTACCCAGACAGGAGAGGCTCCACAGGTACCTCACAGAAGTTTTAAGTTCCTCCTCAGTGAAATTTGTCTGCAAAATCTGTTCAAAACAATTTGACAGCATTGGGAAATTCAGGGCGCACGAAGGATACCATCAAAGAGCTGGTCGCTACAAGTGCGGGTACTGCGGCAAAACGTTCCATTCACTGGCGGATACCAAAAGACACGAGAGAATACACACCGGAGAGAAACCGTACAAGTGTTCAGTCTGCGGTCGGGGGTTTACACAAGTGACGAATCGTAACATGCATGAGAACATACACTTACGCTAAGCTAATTCGCTGGTATGTACGCTCAGAAAAGTGTTGTGAGCACTACCTTGTACGGTACAGTTAGCCTATCATTGTGTATTAAACAGTTTATACATGAAAGAATACACACTGGAGAGAAACTGTACAAGCGTTCAGTCTGTGGTCGGGGGTTTACACAAGTGACGAACAGCAACATGCTTGTAAACATACTCTTTGGCTAGGCTAATTTGCTGTACGTAGGCTCAGACAAGTGTAGTGAGCACTCCCTTGTACGGTACGGTTAGCCTATCATTGTGCATTGTACCATTTGCACACTAGCTGGCAAGAAGCCTCCCTTTCATATCTGGACAAACAATTATATATATTTTTTAACATGTAGTACTTCATGAAAACCACCTAAAGCATGCCATGAGGCTAAGGCTCTATATTATATGCAACGAATAGTCACAACATTAATTACTTTGTTAATCAGTAAGGTATGGTTTTAGAAGCAGAGTTTGGTTATATAAATTTGTATACACTATTTTCACCTGTATTCCATGTGATACCTGGTTGACAGTAATATTATGAGCAGAGATGGCGGGTTTATGCAGGTGCAGAACTATTGTTCCCCCCCTGCTGTTCCCGGAAACTGCAGAACGATTGTCCCCCCTGCTCTTCCCCTGAACAAAAACAAAATCAATCGTAGCCATATTCTGTACCAATCAGTTAACTGAAATATTTGTTTTTCAATTTGTTTTTTAATGAGCTGTACACAATCATGGGAAGCAATTTAAATCAACAACCTATCAATCAAAGTTTTGAATAATTTAACAAAGCTGTCTTTCAAACAAGAATGGTCATGGATAATGTTTTAAACTTGTATGTAGTCTGTTTATTATATTAGCACAATATAGGAAGGAGCAGCATGTAGGGAAAAGTTGTCAGATTTGCGTAAAGAATCGAAATTGCTCTCTCAAGGTTGCACCGTTCTCGACAAATATGTTACAGAATATGTCAGAAAGGATATCGTTGTGAATCATAAAATGTGCTAATCCCCAGTCACAACTCCTTACCTCTATCAGCTCCCGACCCCCCCCCCCCCGCACCCGCAGAGATCTACCGTTAAACTTAGCCCATTTTACCTACAGTGAGGACATAGAAATATAGCCAAAAGTTGTTTTGCAAACATTGTGAGGCTATTTACCAGGGTAAAATTAACTTCACGCAACAGATGAGGATAAGTACTGGCACAAATGCTACTGTACCAGCTTATTTCGATATTGAAAATAACAAAACATATAACTTTAAGTTTCATTTTTAGCAGTGCAGACTATAAAGGAAGTCTTTTACAAGCTGTGCATGGTTACTGGTGTTTTCAAGTGACATACATTTTTTATAGAAAAAGAATATATTTATAGTTCACCGTATTTCAACCATTTTTGGGGGGAGAATCAAATAGTCTCCAAGTACTTCAAAAATTGGAAAACAGTTTTCCCTGAAACGAAATTCACAAAATTTATCTTTGTTTTTTCTGTTCAGGGAAAATTCTATCTTGCCCTCCACCTCAGCAAGTCCATGAGCAGAGTTTGGTGCCCGGTCAAAAGGATTCCACCCATCAAAGTGACCTCCTTCCCCCCTTGGAGTCCTCACTCATTAGAGTTGTTGAACTAAGGGGACCCGAGCATACCGCTGCTACTACTACTACTACTATCTTGTCACTTCCCCATCCGCATCAAATCAACCGACCAATAAATACCCTTGCAGGCAAAATTACTTCCACAAAGTCCCATGTTCGCTCGCTCAAAACAAAAGCCCCCCCGTCCAGTTCGCCTTCGACCAGGCCTAGTTTTTGTAGATTTTGTGGTAAATTGTTCACAGACCCTTTAAAATATAAAGCTCACGAGGCTTACCATGCCAAGTTAGGGCGGTATCCTTGTAAATTCTGCGGGAAAGCTTTCCACTGCAAAGGGAACATGGAGAGGCACGAGAGGGTACATACCGGTGAAAGGCCTTACTCCTGTCGTTTTTGCGATCGAAAGTTTGGCCAAGTCACACACTGCCGAACTCACGAGGCTACACATCATTTTGTAAATAAGTAAAAAATTGTTCCTCTGTCGGAAAATTAACATTGACTCTTTAACTGATCAATGGTGATGTCAGGCAAAGATTGTATAATGTTGACAATGTTAGCATTATTATGAAGAAATTAATGTATTTGGGATGAATTGTAGGGGAAATGCTTTAGTGTTAAGTATGTTTTGAAGTCCAGGGCAACACTAGATTTTGTGTGGTCACAAAATGCATTAAAATTTCACAGACAAGCTCCTTTATAGTCAACACTCAACAACCAGAGTTACATCACCAACTTTCCTTCGGATTTAAAATTTGGCATATATTGTGGTAGATGGGTTTTAAACGTGAGGCCTACGATATCACTTTATGGCTGACAACATTTCCTTGTAGTTGTGCAGAAAAAAAAGTTTGATTAAATAGCCAACATGATGTTACATGAATATGTTCACACAGAATGACAGCCATGTAAATACCCAGATGTGGCAGAATGTATAACACCAGTACTTGGTAAATTCCATGAAGCAATTTACAACATTAAATAAACTTCCACAAATTTTTGCCGTGTTAGAAATGAAGAATTAAATTGAACAAGTCTCAGCCAACAAGCACTGAATTCACTCTCAGCTTCCTGTATGAACCGTGTTCCCAGGAACTTAGGAAGAATGACATTTCCTACTGTAGCTCCTGTACAAGTTCTTTCACAAACATAATTGTCTTTGTTTTTTGTATAGGGCCTTTGGAACCAAATGACTCTGGTCTCATGCTACAACATCAACAAGTTGGTGAGCGTAGTTTCATCGTTGAGAAAAGTTCAGAAAAATATTCTCACAGTGAAGCCGATGAATCTAATATGCCAGAAGAAAAGATTTACCATCGTCCCTCCATAAAAATGTCCAGCATTTCTCCTAGCTTAGTCCCTCTTCAGAGCTCTAAAAGCATAAAAATTAAATCCTTGCATGGTCAGGGCACAGCCCCGTCAAATATATCTCCAAAATTTTGTAGATTCTGCGGAAAAAGGTTTTCAAACGTAGCAAAATACAAAGCGCACGAAATATACCACTCAAAAGCTGGTCGTTTTCCTTGTAAGTTTTGTGGCAAAGCTTTCCACAACAAGGCTAATCTAGTCCGCCACGAGAGGGTCCATACTGGAGAGAAGCCATTCCCGTGTAAATACTGTGATAAGACCTTTGCTCAAATTACTCATTGTAGAAACCATGAGCTGATACACACAAAAGTTGAAATAGGTAAATAGATGGCATGATAACTACAAAAAATTACATAAGATTGTAGGATAACTATAAATTAAGTTCCAGAATAAAGAGACTGAACGTTCTAGACTTTGTACTTTATAGACAAGGATTATTACATGGGGCCCGATTAATCTGGTTTGTCCCAAAATTGCAATGAAAATATATTGTTCTGCAGACAAACTAATTGTCCTGATTTTCTAAAGGCTTTGTGATGTTCAAAAATAATATTGTTTTTACGATACACAAGTTTAAAAAACCACATGTACCTATGCATCACAATACAGTACAGTGCATAACCATTTCAGGACCATGATATTTAATCGTTTTCAACACACAAACATTACTGATGGTCCCATTTTAGCCCCACAAGTTTGGCAGGTAAAAGCTGTCAAACATGGACTTAATAGTTGCAACAGTTACTAACACTACATTAAGGTAGCTATTTCGTGATATACTGTACTTATATCTAGGTATTAAAATCATTTGGACTGTATAGCTATTAGTACTATTAATGCTGTATCCCACTCTTCAACCTAAGAAATATGGTAATGCTAACTTAAGAGGAAAAATCATAAAGATCGTTGTATGCCCAACTCTATATTCATTCCCTTCCAATGGAAGAAAGGAAAAAAACTTCAAGTTATATGCCCTTTCGGTTCAAGTGTATAGCCTGCTGCAATTGTTAACATGATTTCTTGGTGCCTTTCTGATAGATTGAAAACTGAGTGACCATAAAATTTGTTACCGTTACTAATCTGTATCAAACCCACAAAAATAAGTATTCAGAAGGACCTTGTTTTACAGTTTTGATTTCTATCTATAAATTTACTTGATATTTTGTATCATTGTTATTATTTTGTTGGGTGGGGTGGGGGAGGGTTTTCAACAAATGTAATTTATATTGTGTGCTATTTAAGTCAATTCCATTAAGTCAATTCCAACTGGTCCACCAATGACTGTACATGACCAGCATGTGGTAACATGTCAAAGGTTATGTGATCTCAAGTAGATGGTAATTTAAAGGTCAAAGGTTAAAGACTACGACAAGTTCTATATAATATATATGAGATGTCAAAGAGTTCATGTAACTAGTTTTCTGATGATGTACTTGCAAAGGTTACACACAACTAACGTGAAATGACTGAATGTTAAAGGTCATCATTGTTGGCCCCAAACATTAGCCTGCTTAAAATGTTAAGGGAAAAGAAGAAGAAAGTAAAAAAACATTCTTAGCAGTTCTGATGGACTCTGCAAATTATTTTACCGACATTCAAGTGCATGCTTATTAGAGAATTAAGAGTATCTGAGAAAAACGAGAACTCTGGTGTTTAGAAGTACACTTTTTAAGATTGAAGCATCTGTGACCATAACTTGGCTACATACTGCTGACCTTTCATGGTTAGGTACAGGCCACCTGTCTCAAAAAGAACAGCTGCAGCAATCCCTGGCTGCAAAGCTGAATCAGTATCAAAGCTTTTAGATTTTAAGTCACTGCAGACCAGCACAGAGCCTTTTTGTGTGAAACTGTACAGCACAAATGAATTCTATCTTAAAGGCATTGAAGACTCGCCCCAAACCGCGTGCGGCCATCTGAAAAAGTTAACTTTCTGTTGCTTGCAAGTGACGTTTTGTACAAAATGCAGACAGTAATGAAACGTGATACCTTAATTATTATCTTTAACTGAACCTGAGATGTCCATCGCTGTATCGTTTGTTACTGTGCTGTGGGTATTGACCGCAGCTGTATGTACTGACTGTACACTAGTGTCTAATTACCGAAGGTAGCAAGCTGTGTGCGTATTTTCTGGGATCGATGGTGGTGTCTAACACTTCTGTTACACCTCATTCGAAAGTAGGTCAGATTACCGGCATTAGAAGTTTCTTTTTGCGCGAGTCTTCACACCCTTTAAGTCTCTGCAGACCAGCAGAGAGCCTATTGTGTGAAACTGCACAGCACAAATGATTTCCATCTTAATGCAGCCTGGCTGGGGAGTGTTGTAGCTAGCTACCTCAGCATCCTACTATTGACACAGTGCCTTATACAGTGATGGACTCATATATTGTAACAAACTCATAATGGTAAACAGTGGTTTTGAGAAGAAAGAGCTACAGAGATACTTAAGCCTTACATATTTAAATATCTGTTGTATAAACGTTCTGAACTTCATAAGAGCTTCCACCAAAAAAGGAGGTATAAATGATCTTTCTCATGAAATGGTAAAAGAGAATATCTTCATAAAAGATGTGAGATGTAAGTAATTCACCTACAGTGAATTATGTCATCGTTTTTTCACGTTATCCTAAAGTTTCATTTTCTACTCTTGTATCGTTATTTAACTTTGAACAGTGCAGACTTTAATTCATGAGTTGTCCTTGTCGTCAAATGAGAAAATATATGAAGATACTGTATATATCTCGTTATATAGATGTCTAAATTCTTGAGAACCATGCACATTCATGTAATTAATTAAGACCCTTTATGGGATTCTCTTTCAAGCTATATTATGATGAGCTGTATGATAAAACTAATACATATCTAATTATGCAAACGACCTTGTGATTATCAAGTTAACATTTTTAACAATTATGTATTGTAGTTGTGATGTATAGAGATAGTGTCCCAATCTTGGGAGCCAAATACAAGTGGTTATTTCAAAACGGTTTATTTTCTCTTTTCTTTTGTTACATATTTGCAAGCTTTGTACTTTATCCAGTGTTTCAATGCGTCGCTTGTTGGACCATACTTTTTGTGGGACACTTTTAACGTAAAAAACCTGGTGGAGTTACACCTTACATTGTACATTAATCTATGCAAGAACTGTAGAGTAAGGTTAGCCTGTTGAAGAACCAAGCAGCCCTGTTTTTGGGGGGGGGGGGTGGGGGTTTTGAAGGGAAGACTGTTGGTAGAATTTTAGTCGTGATACGCCATATTCCCAGGAAACAGAAACATTGAAAGCTGTTAATCTTTCTATAGATAACTATTCATATGTAAAGAGTCCTTTCTAAAACCTTACAAGTGGTCTGAAAATAACACCTGGACTTTTAAATCATAAATTTATAAATTTATAAATTTTCAAATTTTGTGCTTTTAGTCATCCTTTAGACATGGGTAATTTACTAATTTGTACTTATTACTACAAAAACACCCCTACTACTGTAATGAGCAACTTTACAAAGCCTGTTGTAGGTAGTAGGACTATATGTTGTATCTCTTTGTACACAGTGGTGTGTAGGGCTATTGTAACAATTTTTACCCTTTGCTTCCAGGAAAATGTCTTACTGTATGACTTGTGTGCACAAGATTTCGGTATTGGGCAAGAAGGTTTATAACCCACCAATTAGAAATTTGCCAAATGGCCACAACCGGATATCTCTTATTTAGTTTTAGGGCAGGATACCCAATTCTGCATGAATAATACCAATTATTTGTCAGAATAAAGAAAAAAAATAAGGAAAAAGTAAAAAGTACCATTGTGAATGGGTTGTAACAGTAGTGCAGAGAGAGAGTACAACATGAAAGGTTACTCCAGTAACTAGTGTAAATGGCTTCCTACATTGTTTGTATGGGTTGGTCATACATGTATGGTTCTAAAACATACACCACTATCATGTATTTTTCTCTCTTTGTTCAGGGCATCTTGTACCACTTTCTCCGTCAACTTTTCCAAAAGATCAAGAACTGGTTTCCACATCAGAGGTGTTGGCCCCTATAGAGCACCCAAGCAAGGACCCCCAAATGTACCACACACCTGTGCAAGTTATGACAGAGAGACCACTTCAATCATGCATAGTGTCTCTCTCAAGGACCACGGGTGCCAAAAATATCTCAGAGGGTAGAAATGTTAACCCAAGGAAATACCTCCAGAAAGCACCAGAGCTTGCAAACCTGCAAGGTGGTAGAACAATGCCAAAAAGTCTTCCAACGACTACACCAGCATTTTGTAGACACTGTGGTAAAAAGTTCATTGACCTTATCAAGCTCAAATCGCATGAACTGTATCACGCACATGCTGGTCGTCACCCTTGCAGGTATTGCGGAAAAGCCTTCCCGTTTAGGGGAAACTTGCGTAACCATGAAAGGAGTCACACAGGCGAGAGGCCTTACCTTTGTCGATACTGTGGTAAGGGGTTCACCCGGATGCCGAACTGCCGCAGACACGAAGCAAAGAAACATTAGCGATGGGATCTCAAATTGATTTGGAATAAAAAACACTTGGTTCTTTTGGGGGGGGGGGGAGAAGGAGGGTGGCATATTAGAAATGGTACAAGCATTATAGATCTGATCATCCCTGTCAAGTTTTGACCTTCTTTTATTTCTGTCTCATTTTGTCTATAGGGCTCAGAAGACAGATCCTTACCCAGCAGCCTCACTATTTCTCTGGGCAAAGTCCTGCATCGCTTGACAATCCAAATACTCCTTTTAGCGATCACAGCTCTCTTGGTCAGCCTGGAGCAGAAAGCTCTGCCACATTAAATGTAGACTTGATCGCAAATACATCAAATCGTAAAACTGTCCGTCGTAGCAAAACTCCTACCTCAAGGAAGAAAAATCCCGCAGGCGGTCCCCCTGATGATCCCCCTGACGACCCCCCAGATACTGAGACTACCGCTGAAGGTGGTGGATCAGATGCTAATCGCTTTCCAGCGTTCTGTAGATACTGTGGCAAAAAGTTTTCGAATTTGGTCAAGTACAGAGCCCACGAGGCTTACCATGCTAAAGAACCTCGATTCCCTTGTAGGTTCTGCGGAAAACCCTCTCACAGCAAATCAAACATGCTCCGTCACGAACGGACGCACACAGGAGAGAAACCTTTCAAGTGCCGTATCTGTGACAGATCTTTTACATTTAAGGAAAATGCAACCAGTCATGAAAGGATCCATACTAGAGGAATAAAACTCTGTAAATAGATCATTTTCCCCAAGCAGGTATAATAGCTTCTACAGATGTGAGAGGGTGGGGGAGGGAGGGGGAGAGTTATTATTATAGGAGGGTTTCAACAAGAGGGGCATAGCAAAGCCTTCCACAGTACATAATTAGTATTAATTAATACTGTAGTACTAAGATTCCAAGAGTTTCATATCCCCCAGTTCGTAACTCCTCAACTTGGTCAACAGAGTCAGATGTTACTATACATACATAAGCTGGCAAATCAGATCTTTAGTATGAAACTAAAGATTCCACATTCACATGTGCCACGTTTGTTAGATGTGGACTAGTTGCAGGATGGTCATACTGGTTTTCTTTAATTCTAACCAATAACACGCTTCCTTACCAATACAACCACAATCAATATAAGTAATAGTTACATGATGTTGAGCCATGTATCCATACCACAGGAACCTTTGAAAATGTGTATGAAGTTCTCTAGTAACAATGCTAACAACATATACATACTGTAGTCTTTACCAAACAGATGTGTTTATGACCTCATTGCACAAGCTGTGAGCCACTCAGTGCGATGTAGTGAAGGGCATGTTTCGTTATTAAATACAGCTGGCATGAAGCAACAATGTACCTTTCATCCCACACAGCTACTACTTACGAGCCTTAATTTTTCTGATGTTTACGACTTTAGCAAAGCTTGTTAACTTCAGTTGGGACTGAAAGACAAGTGACTTGAATCTTAACTTGCAACAAGTTGATCATAGTGATTTTTCAGCTGTAGACTGTCTACAATGGAATCTTAGAACAACTTTGCACCGTATATTATCAACAGGGAATATCTATTCAGATAAAGCAGGGTACAAGCTTTCTATTTTAATCATGTGGTAGACTTAAAACTTTCCTGTCCCGAAGAGACTATATAACCTACCGTTTGATCAAATATATCTTTGTCTTCTTTTACCTAGAACCCGGAAGACATATTCCAACCCAGCTGCCAGAATATTTCACTGGGCAATTTATTCCACTGAATGAAAGAGTGCCTCAGGAAATTCCTACTGCAAAGCGGAGTTCGCATCCCTCCTTTAGTACAGAAACCTCGACTACCTCTAAAAATTATTGGTCTGCAGGCAAACCAGGAAGTAACAAAGGAATATTAAATAAGAGTAGCCTCACCCCACCGGGGGAGAAAGCTAACAGTGCTGGGCAACTGCAAACTCCACTTGCAGTTGTAGCTGATGTGGACCCCTCTCCAGCCTTTTGTAGATTCTGTGGCAAAAAGTTTTCAAATCTCGCAAAGTACAAAGCCCACGAGTCCTATCACAAGAAAGGCGATCGATTTCCCTGCAGGTTCTGTGGAAAACTGTCCCATAACAAATTTAACATGCTTCGTCACGAACGTACTCACACAGGTGAAAAACCCTTCAATTGCCGCGTCTGTGGCAAGTCGTTCAAGTTTAAAGAGAACTTAAAGAGCCATGAAATGACGCATACGAGAGAGAGGCCTTATAAGTGTCAGACTTGTGGCAAACCTTTCACCCAAGCATCTAGCTGTAAACGACATGAAGCAACTTGCACGTACTTTGAGCAGTCCACGGATTGATTTCTCACCATTGTGTAAGAAATATCCCCAACTCCTTGATCACTTCTCGTTCCTTTTCTGATGCTTGTTGTTTAGGATCCCTGTCAACTTCAATTATTTGCAGTGAATGGTTTTAGTCTTTTTCTGGAGTGTACTGTATTTGAATCCTGTAGAGACTTAAACAGTATTTTTAAATAATCTTTTGATACAGAAACTAAATCTTTGGATGGAAAGACAAATCACCAATAATAACAAATGGTTTAATGTTTCTTCTTCCAAAGTCAATATGATGAACGTATCCCCAATGAAAACAAAATTTCAGTTACAACAGAGGAAAATTATAAATTTGCAGTCATAACTTAACCCACGACAAAGCATAGTAAATGTTACAAGTCACAAGATCATGTGATCTGTATGCCAAAATAATACTTGTAGTGTTTCTGCACTTTATCCCAACAATCAGTGTTAACATATCCTACAGTAATCTTGATCTGACTGACTACAGTAATAATTCTATGATTGCAATGTTGCATGTCATACAACTTGGTATTCAATTTTGTGAACAATTGCTCAGTGATTGTAATAGGTCATCTGGTGGGACTCAAATATGAATAAGTACTAAATTATCCTGCATTTTATAACAAACCTTATATTGCCAGTTTAACCGAAGGTAAAATGTCACTTTTAAATAAGTCATAGTTTTACTTCCCCCATTTGTGAACTTCCTTTTTGATCAAAATATATATCTCTGTCTTCTTTCATCCAGGACCTGGAAGACAGATCCCTGCCCAGCTGCCAGAACATTTCACTGGGCAAGGTTTTTCATCGTATGAAAGAGAGAGTCAAAAGACCTCTTTTCCCTCTGTCAGAACAGGGAGCTTTGATTCCTCGTCACATGCCCAATGGTCTGCCGGCGCATCAGGGAGTAGAAAAATTAAAAGAATTGACCCAAATATTGTCAAGAACACCATCCAAATTGCCCCTCTAAACCCTGAGACTCCTGATCCAAATCAACCCGAAGCTGTCGCTTCCCCGACTTTTTGTAGATTCTGTGGCAAACAGTTTGCAAACCTCGCAAAGTACAAAGCTCATGAAATTTATC
>JAIPMN010019016.1:0-13614 GCA_020650975.1 Apostichopus californicus
ATTTATGCTGGTAGGCATATATTATTATTAATTAATGACTGTCTGGTGTAGTCATAGAAATTGAACTAGGAAGAAAGCTGACACAGTGTACAGTATCACAAATTTCAGGTAACCAACACTCAAACTAACCTTTCTTCCAAGTCCACATTTATGGTAACTCAGTGGAAACTGAAGTAGGGAACACATTGATTGTTTCGTTAAAATGTTCGCGGTGTAAGCGAAACAATTCATTCTGTTAAGCAGTTTTCCGTCAACTGGTGTCATTTACTTACAGCATATGTAAAACTATAAAAAAAGTCAAATTTCTCTTGAAGTCCTTACTCTGCTTTCTGTATCAAATGAAACTGTTGTGTGATTACCTTATATTACACAGTACGCAAGGCCACTGTGGCTTCTGACTGGTTCCCAGCCAGCTAAGAATTGGCTAGATATTGGAATCGCTAGCAACTGACAGTAGCTAGCTAGTTCAGTTGGTAGAGTGCAATGACCCTGCCGTCACTGGTTCAAATCCCATTCTAGCCAGAAAATTTCCATTTCCAGTCAGCTTTGTCTTATTTTTTGCCATACACCCAACCCAACCCATATCACTTTTTCTTTCTCACATTTTGCTTATTTTCTTTTCGATTGATTGTCATTCTCTCAGATCATCGACGATGAAGGTCGTGACGCCCATACTACTGGTGCTGCTCTTCGCCTGTGCCACTGTTTCTGCACGTAGGGGACCACTGAGGCAAATGTTTCCAAAGAATATGCCCAAATATGTGAAAGGAGGAGAAGACCCTGGCAAACCTCTTTTCTTGACTCCTTACATAAAAGAGGGGAAAACTCAAGAAGGTATATAGCTTCCACAGGAATGAAGATAATCTTTGGGACCTCAACAGACATTGGGATCAGGCCTTTAGGCAGTTATGTAGTACACAGCAAACTTTCATGTCCTTCACAAAATACCCACAATAAAGAAATATATTTTAATGGATAAAAGAGAGATGTAATGATATAGCTCGAATTGTGAGCTTATAACTTAACGATAATAAAGTAACGATAATGAAAACAACAACAAAAGGAGTGGCTTAAAAAAGCAAAAATTTGCAACTTATCATTAAAGAGAATGCGTGAAGGCAAAAAGCACCTTCTCCCCTAAACGGTTACATTCCTGCACTAGCGGTGAGTAACCACAGATTTATCGTTTGCTTGCCATTCATGTGAAGGTGATTTTTATTTTACTAAAATATTCTGGATTACACAATAAATAATCCCGTATCTAGGAGCATCCAGCTTATTGTAAACACCTTTGATATCTTCTTTCCCAAAAATTTGGCTTATATTATCCATTAAAAGCATAATAAAATTTGTGGGCCAGTGCTGATGGTCTTTATCAGAGTATGATCGTTAATTTTGGTAGGCATCCATATGGCACACTGAATACCACAGCGTGTGATATCAGCTATGCAAATCAGAGCTCACATAACAGATTTTAAGTACTTTATCCATTATCCAGCATAAATTTAAAAAGAAAAAAAAATTCCCTGTTTCAATAAAGAGTAGTGAAAATATTTCTGTTCCAATTCATCTCCTTCAGCTCAAAACCTCAGCCGAGTCGGTTCGTTAGATGGAACCTCCGTGGTCAGTTATGCAGGTAAGTTGTTACCTCAGTAAGATGGGACAATAACTTATGAAAGCAAAGGTCTTGTTTTATTTCAGGCTATATATATGCTGCATATATATGCTGCAGGCTATATATGCTGCAAAATTATTGTTATCAAATATTTATCATTTTATTGAACATCAATTAGGCTTGAACCTGTAGTGATAAATCTGCTGTACACAACCAATATTATATTTGCCCTTGAGTTGTAGAAACATGTGTACTCTCAACCTAGCCAGTTACAAAATGCTGCAAGTATCTTACATCGTATGAAATATGGGTGGACCGTGGCCGCCATCTTGGAGCCAAACCTTGTTGGTTCACTTAGGATGTGAAATGAGCTACGAACGGTTTTGATATCAGATACGACAAAGTTTTAATTCTTGCTTTCTTGTAATGCATCGTAAAATTTGATATCATATTTGGCTATGTTGACATTACTGTTGCATTAACCTTAATGTCAATGAATAAGCAGTTTATGACAGATTTCAAGTGTCATTATTTATGATTATATTTTCTATGTTAATCCTTATGATGGTACTTTATGGTGGTGGACTGGATTGCATTTCAAAATATTAACAACTAACCCTTTGTGTCTACTTTTACCACTCCACACAGGATTCTTCACTGTCAATTCCACCTACAACAGTAACATGTACTTCTGGTTTGTCCCAGCAGAAGTGAGTTTCAATTTGCTGTACAATGTGCTCGTACATTGTCAGCATATGTTACATAGCCGTGTTTTCGTCCGGTTTCGATATCCTTGTGAATTTGTGACACAAGTTTACGTTGTCGTCTCAATTTAGAAAGGAAAATTACAGTTCGATGGTGTTCTCTTAATTTTGACCTTTTTGGTGTACAAATAGCAGAGGGCAGTTTCGTCACAGCATTATAGACCAACTAGTGTAACATAATAATTGAATATGAATATTCTAATATCGTTACCATGGAATTATGCATTGACAGTTTAAAGATTCATTTTGATCCATTGAAGTCAAGTTACATAGGGTAGCCTAGCCACGTAAAGTTTGGACAGTAACCTTATAGTTTGTGTTACTGTTTATGATATTAATACCATTGCCATGGTTACAATGCACTGCTATTGTATCCCACATGTTACTGTGATATCGATGCTGTTGTTACTTCTGATTTTACTGTTGTGACTAATGTTGGTTCTTCTGCTGTTATTTTACCGCTGTTCTCTTTTCGTTTTTTACGTCTGATGTAATACTCTGCTGTTTTTTTGTTCTCCCCTCAGTTTATTTTTTGTTTTCTTTGCTGCTGTTGGTGTCACTGCTGCACCATTGTTTCATGCAGATTCATTCAAACTCAGACCATTACATTTTGATTGCATTTTACAGACAAACCCGTCAACTGCACCCATCCTCTTGTGGCTGCAAGGTGGACCGGGCGGCTCATCTCTCTTTGGACTCTTCGTTGAAAGTGGGCCATTCTCTGTCACAAAAGATGGCAAATGTAAGAGAGTATGTGTCTGTCTGTCTGTGTGCGTTTGTTTCTCTATCTGACCGAGGACTTGAACAAAAGAATTCCAGGTCCTCGGTTGTGATTTCTAAAGAATCACCACGTCCTCGAAGAATTCTATTGTATAGGGTATTGTTAAGGTTAGGGTACATGGATTTGAACAATGGAAAATACAATGGGGTCCTCAGTCTGAATGTAATACAAACATGTATGTGTGTGTGTGTTTACATTCATTCCTTTGGCTGAAATACCTATGACAGAACTGCATGTACTCGCTGCAGAATGCATATCATAGTGTTGAGTTTAAAACATTACTGCAGAGGTTACATGGAATAATTGAGTCAATTGTTATTTTATGCTCAGCTTTTCCAAACTGAGAATCAATGACACTGTGTGGTTATAATCGTGTTTGGTAGAACACGATTAATCATGTGCTGATCATGCCTTAGTCATATCCTAGTCATGCACTAGTCATGCACTAGTCATGCACTGCTGTTAACGAACCACCGCATTGCAGATGTGTATGGTTCTGAAGAAAGTAGAAACACAATTAAATCCTATAATTTGCTTAAATGCTACATGTTTGTTTCGTTTTAAAGCATAATTTTACTCTTTAATGTCAATTATATGAAAAAAATAAGTCTCTGTTTTATTTCAGTGAAAGAGAGAGAGTGGGCTTGGACAAAGAAGTATTCCATGATTTACATCGATAATCCTGTAAGTTCACTCATTGACGACGTAAACAAGAATCCTGGTTTCCCTAACATTTTCCTAGGAAACCTTTGCTATATGATATCCCTAGACTAAGCCACGACTCATAAATTTATTCCTAATCGTCTAAAATCGCCCAATATAATCCTCCTCCATGGTGATTGATGAATAAACGACACATTGATTGATTTGATTTGACAAATTTTTTGAAAATTTTAGCACTTTAAGTGAACAACAACAACACACACATTTATCACAACTAAGGGAAACAAATGACTATTGACAGGGAGGAAGTCTTCTATCAGATTTTATCAGGGACATAGCCTCTAACCACCCATCGTATCTTTCCATTTTCTTTCTCTACTTGGCTCGCGACCTAAAATCGAAGCTTTTTGACCCCACTTTTTAGGTCAAGACCCGTAATAATTTGGGATAGGATGCTACTAGTTACTTTGTTTATTATCATTTCTATCCAATTAAGGTGGGCACAGGGTTCAGTTTTACCGACAACGACGCTGGGTACGCTAACAATGAAGATGATGTAGCGGTCAACCTCTACAGGTGAGATAACCCACCCCACCCCCCCTCCTTTTTTTTGGAGGTTACTTTAAAACTACAGATGACCCCACAGTGAAAATGAGACAAAAGTCAGCTGTGTAGACGAGCTGAATTGCATCCTGTAACGAGCAAGCTTGTCGGCTACAGACTCGCACAAGATAATCTCTGAATATTATAGGAAAGGAGCTCTGAATGCTATTCAAGAGGAATAGTAATATTGCCGTGATGTTCAGTCAGCTGTTAATTTGCTGTCTTGCAGTCGGGGTGTTTACCTAGCAGCCTTGAGGTGGTACCATCAAGACAAGACTCTGCCTTCATTTTTTCTGAGCATTCATGAAATAGACAAGCTTTGATATACAGTAAGCTGGCCTATCTTGTAAGTGTTTGATTTAAATACAGGTAATTGTTTTTAATTCGGTATTTTTACAGGAACATCCTTTGCCTTCTCCTCCCCCCCCCACCGCCACCCCACCCCTTCACACCATCAGTATCATCCCCCCCCCCATTCCCTTCCTACATGTCAGCAACAAGATACTGCCATTGAGGAAGGTTTTCTCTTCCATTTGATATTCACAGTGCCTTAATTCAGTTCTTCCAAGTGTTTCCTGAGTATCAGAAGAATGATTTCTATGCCTCAGGAGAGGTAAGTTATTGAATAAAAAGGAATACATTGGCATTGCTTATGATTCTGTTCAAGATTTTTAAGTACTTTTTTGACTGAATCAGCAGTAACTGACGCTGATGCGGACTAAATTTTGACAGGTGATAACATCTATATGAGAGATATATAGGGGTAGTAGAAATTAAATATGACGAGATTGTTTTTCAGTTTTTCAAACAGATTTTCTCCATTAATTTAGATGAAACAGCATCATTATATAGTTATTAACTTAACTGAAATCAATACTTCATTCGATGTTAGTTTCACTTATTGAAATGAGGAAGTTTATCAAACAGATGAAAAGGAAAGTGAGAAAACATAGGCAGAGTAGACATGTTCAAAAATCAGTGGATCGTAGAAATAAACAGGAAAAGAGTTTTGAATGATCACGCTTCCTTCTTTGGAAACTGTTAATCTATTTCAGTTTAAGCCTCCACATCTTTTCCATCATACAAATGTACATTAATTCGTAAATGGAAATCCCCTGTGTACATCTTGTTTACAGCTTTATATCATTTTATACACATATGTAACTACAATTTCATTCGTAATTACCGAGGAAGAGATCTGTCGAAACATATTTTGTCAAAGTATCAAGTCAGCTCAATTGTTTTTAACACTTTAACTTTTGTTTTCTGAAACCCTTTATTCGTTCCACCAAACTGCACAAGGGGAATCTTGAACTAGTCAACCACCCAGCGCTTCTGCATGCAAGTTTTTTGGGCTAGTTCATATGCTTTGTGAGTCCTTTCAGGAGATCGTATTACTTTGGTTCAGGGTTCTGTAAACAGTGCAGATCATGCACATTGGGACTGATAGGACAGCGCCCTCTATGACAGCGCACTATGTAGAAGCGCTGGATAGACTCGTCGCAACTGCTTCAGATAAGATGGAAAAGTACAAAATACCGTTCTCCTCTCTCTGTAAACTCATATTTACAATAGAATATGTTAAGATAGCTTCTCTTTCGAACTTCTTTTTTTTTTGGCTAAAACAGAAGTTGGAAGAATAGCATCACATTAATTTTTATTTATCAAACACTTCACTGCTTTAATACTTTAATATATAATATGGTTGACCAACTCTTTGTTAAATTACTGTTTTTTATTGTGCTATTTATGACCCAAAACCTTTTGGCAACACTAATGGACAAGACGTGGCAAGAACCGTATAACCTTTTCTAAGAATCAATTTGTTTTCCATTATATGTTGGATTTGCGATATGACACTTTAATCGAGTGAACCCTGCCTAAAAGCATCATGATTAGTCTAATGTATATTTCTCCATCTTTTTCTTTTTTAAGATAAAGTACCAATCCAGCTTAGTAAAGTGATCATTAACCAAATCGTCAGAATCTTTCATAGCATAATAATATCATCACTCAATTAAATTTCGTGTCGATGATTAAACAAAGTGTGAGAGGTTGTGCCTGAGTGCACCCATTAAGCTTTCAATATTGCTTGCGTTTGTCGTAAATGTTCAATCAAACAATATTATGAACACAACAGACTCACACTCTTCACAGTAGTTCATAATATTCAGAATGCATTGCAACACATGTGTACTACAGTATATGGCTACATTAATTACATCGATCATTTTAATATTTTATAGTTGTTGTTGGGTTTTATCAAATTCAGATTTAATACCCAAAACATTAGTTCAAAATAGTTTCATACATTTTTTTATTCATCAAATGAACATTTAATTTTGAAAATGTTGCAAAGAAAAATAGTGTTGACCATATCATGATGTACTCACAGTGGTAATTTATTCCATTTATATTTTTGTTTAATTTTTTATGAGTGAGAACAGGTGTTTCTGGCAAGACTAAGTTTTATTCTAACATCTAGTAGCAGGATATTAAGATGTAGTTTTCAACAAGAAGCATGGATTATTTATGTTTTCTTTATACATGTCACATTCCTTCCCCCCTCCCACCCCTCCCCAGCCACTTTTCTATGAACATGCTGTTGGTTGAGGGAGGTGTACAGTGTCCTGCTATAATCAACTATCAGACTTTCAATTGAATATAATGATTTTGTGGATATAAAATCAATATTTCCCCAAATTGACGGTAGCTTTAGATGATTATTTTTCACGACAACAACATTGTGTTACATTCTCATGATTAGCACATCCAACCATTTCTCCAAGAGCCATTTTAAAAATTTCCATTCTATAGAGTTGATATTATATCTGCTTTCGAGTTACTATCCTCGTTCAACCTTTCAGTCCTACGCTGGGAAATACGTCCCTGCCATCGGAGCCAAGATCCACGAGGAGAATCCCACGGCCAAGTTGAAGATTAATTTTAGAGGTGTACTAATTGGGGATGGTCTTTGTGATCCATTATCTGTGAGTTTACTTATTTATTTTTCTTTTGGTTTTGTGTCACAGTTTTTATACTCAATTGTAATTTTCATGTAAATTTTTTTATTTCTAATAACTGCACATGGCATGTTATGATCATAGTCATATGAACACATATTATTATAAATAATCAGTACAGGGCAACTGAAGCTGAGAAAAGGGTCAGTGTTGTGTTAAATGCACGATTAGTTTTTATGATCGGTTTCGGTTTCGGTTTCTAATCCACTTTCCTTTTACTAGATGAAGTTGTGTGTTTCCTTGTTTAATGATATTTTGTGACAAAGAAATTTTTTTTTTTTTTGTGATGACAGTTCTAACCATAAGTTGCTATGTGTGGCAAAGTCTTCTTTCACTAAATTTACCTGTTTGAGACAAATTCCACAGATTTCTATTAAGCTATTGTGCAGTCATCATAAATTGTTATACTTTTTTTTGATATTCTCGGTGATTTAGAAATGCTGGAAGATCTTCATAGAATTTTTTGACAATCTGTTCTTTCATTCTGAACATAACAAGAGTAAAAATCAATGGTTTTAGCGATAATAATAATAGTAATGATAGGTATAATAATAATAATAAAAAAGAATAATACCAAATTTATATAGCGCTCTAAGCAATCAAGACATGCTCTGAACCTTGACAATGAGAACAAATTACTGATGGAAACAGACTGTAATAAGCTATCTGAAATAAATAGGAATTAACTTTACCAAGAAATTTAGCTAAGCAGTTAGCATCTCTAATGTTTTGTGGTACAGAGTTCCACAGTTTGGCAGTTGCTTTATAATATCTTTTATGTACTCTGAAGCCAAATGTTAAGAGTCATGTTAAAGAGAAAATGATATCCTGTAATTGTCAATATAGATCACCAATGAAAGAAAAGCATTCCACTGCTAATACATCACTCCAATGCCAAATAGTTCAAATAAGTTTAAGTTCTAACCTGTCGGCTTGTCACCATAAAATATCAAATTCAAATTTAGTGGGGGGAGTGGGGGGGTGGGAGTGACCCTTCATATGGGTGTCCTTTCTTTACAGTTGCAAATCTTTACATTGGTAAAAAATTTCAGCTTTATTGATTATGTTTGAGAGATTTTCACTTTGGGTCTAGCTTCTTCAAAAGCTGTGATTGGATTTTCTTCCAGTCATCTTTTTTTCACTAGTTAAATATTACTCTTTATTTTTGCTGTAAAAGATTCACTTGCACCCATTAATAACATCATTACCAATTCTCAATACTATTCTTCAGAGTAAAATTAATTTAAAACAGTTTGTTGCTAACTTTTTGCATTATTTTTTTCTGTTGTTAACCCTATCTTCTCATCGCTACAGATGTTCCCAGCCTATCCCGAACTGATGTACCAGACGTCACAGATCGACGAGACTCAGAAGAAAGTAGCCGAACAGTACGTCCAGGAGGGAGTCGATCACATTAAAAAGGGAGAATGGTTGATGGCTTTTGAGGTATGTGACTTGACTAGCGAGGAAAATGGCAAATACTAACTCTTAGTTTATTCCAAAAAGAAAAGGAAAAGAAGAAAGTTCTCCACAAAATATCTTGAGGAAAGAGGAGACAGACCCACTGTCCCCCCCCCCACCCCGCCCTCCCCCACCACCTCAAACATTATCCACTTCCCCTATTGTGGTGACCCCCGAGAGTCTTACTAGTAACACATGGTATTCTTAATTGGAAAATTTGTTAGTAAGATTCACACGAGACAACCTAGTTCAACACGCAGTACTTGTGTATGTATTTTAGATCCTCCTGCAAGCAGGAACTCACGAAGAAGCCTCATTGGCTTATCAAAGCTGCAAGCTGACCGAAGTCAGTCTCTTACATTCATATTTAACGTCCATGATTATGAATTGTCGACAACTCTGAAACTGGACGACATACATTAATCTGGGAGTGACTCGAACCGGGGACCTTATGATTGAAAGGCACCGGCTGTATCCACTGAGCTTACACTCCATAGTTGCTAAACCCAAAATACTTGCTAAAACCTGTTTTACTCTTTGTACGTAAAGTGTAACGTCATCATAGTTCACTTTGTACGAGTAACCGTCTTCATTACTTTATGGGACATCCACTAAATTGGAGCTATGTTTTCATAGATTTGCTGCTAACTAAGTATCTGATCTTTGTGTGGTAACTTTCCTCCTCATCCTCCTCATCCTCTCTGTAGACATTTGATAACTTCATCAATGCCGACAAGACTCCATATCCATCATTTTGGCAGAATGCTACTGGTAGCATGGACTATTATAATTATCAGAGGACACAGGTGTGTAGAACTTCTTTTTCTTTTTTCCGTACATGTCAAACTTCCATCCGTTCTTCTCTCGTCTGGTTCTTCGTTAGGTTTACGATAGATTCATTGGACTGGGAGGTAAGATACCCTCCTTCTGGGAAAATGCGACCGGTGGCACCGACCATTTTAACTTTCTGAGATCTCAGGTGTGTGTGTAAATTTAGGTGGAAAGAAACTTGTAAAATATAGGGGTGGAAATCATTCTTGTCCTCTAGCTTAACTTACTAATTTTAAGGATTAAAGTATATGGATCAGTTATAACAATTATGATTAAGTTTTATCATGTTGATAATTCTTTTCATACAAAAGAGCGTGTTACTCTGTTAAGCCCACCAGAGTCTTTAATGAAGTGCTTTCTTTCACAGCTTGTAATTCATTTGTATATATTCATAGTTTTGTCTCTTGTAGAGTTGTGAAGAAACAAATCAATAAATGAAATGAAATGAATAATCTCTTTTAAGGGATGCAATGTATGAGTGTGTATGCATGCGTGTGTGTGTGTGTGTGTTATTGTGTGTGGCATGGCAGCTTCCAAAGTGTAAAAGACCTAGTGACAAGTGCCCATTCAAGTTTAAATTTACTATATCATCATGTTTTCAACTCCAACAACAAAAAAGTTAATTTATGATAATGAGGATGTGTTGTATCCATTGTCATTCTGAATGCTTCTCTTTCGTTCAACAGTCACCCGTTGAGTTCAACTACTATGGCCCCTATCTTGCAAAGGGCGCTGTGCGAAAGGCAATCCACGTCGGAAATCTCACGTACAACGATGGACAAAAAGTCGAGGAGCATCTACTAGAAGATATACCTCAGTCTGTACGAGATAGAGTTATTATCCTGGCTAATAATTACAAGGTATGAAAGAAAGTTGTTTTTTGGGGGGGGGGGGTTGAAATGATGGTTCTATGGGGTTATATATATAATGTATAAATATATATAATGATATGTAACCTAATACATAATGCATAATGTAACTGTTAGTCTGGCTGAATTGTATAACACACGAATACATTCAGCAGTAACCATAGCAACGCATTACAGAAGTGGAAGTTAATTCTGCTGGGAACATAGTTTGGCGTGGGGGTGGGGGGGTGGGGGGAGAGTTGGGAGGTAAGGCTGGGAGGGAGGGAGGGAGGGGGAAAAGTGATGGAACCCTTGTGGTTATTTCATCTATGAGGTACTGTTTGATAAATGCAAACATTAGGCTTTTGCAGTTGTATCATAGATCTAGATTTTGGCAGTAACTATAGCAACCCATCTTAGGACATGGGAAGTCACTCTGTCTAAATATCACAGGTTACACAAAAATAGATGCATGACCAGATCCAACCCTATCAGGTGATGACATTATCAAGCCAAACCTAACAGGTGATGACAAATTATCCCTCCAAACCTAACAGGTGATGACAAATTATCCCACCAAACCTAACAGGTGATGACAATTATCCGAACAAACCTAACAGGTGTTGACAAATTATCCCACCAAACCTAACAGGTGATGCCAAACCTAACAGGTGATGACAAAATGATCAATGTATCTAGTAATTTCATCTCATCATCATTCGTTTTCTCTCTTCTTTCTTTTACATTATCACCTTGCTTTCCCGTAGACGCTGTTCTACAGTGGTCAGTTGGACGTGATTGTTGGTACTACTCTGACCGAGTCATTCTTGGCTGGTTTAGAGTGGAAGGGTCAAGCAGAGTATCAGAAGGCCAAGAGGGTTGTCTGGAAGGTCAGTCCCACCAATGTCGAGGTTGCCGGGTATGCAAGAAATGCTAGCGGCCTTTTCCAGGTGAGCGAACATGGTTTGTAGAATCTCTTAAGCACTTGCTCTTATCTTAAAAAGGCTTCAAACATTTCGATCAGTAGGCTTAAATTTTCTATCAAGTGTCTCAGTTCGTTTTTTATCTCCAATTTCTAAATTTCATTTGCTGGGTTAGAGGCTTTTACATATAAATAATAATTATTCTCAAGTTAATACAGGGGAAAAAAAATAGTTGCAACCTATCATATCAGTTCTTGCCTGACAGAAAGGTCAATAAATGGAATGATAGTGGAAGGTACTAATTGTAAGGCATTGCTTTGATGTTGGTAAGTACAGTATGTTAGTTTTCCAAGACGTTTATAAGCAGCCTTTGTCCTAACTTGCCTGCATTGTCATATTCATAGAGGTTCATCCTTATTTTGATAAGAAATCACATTAGTCCAAGGAAATGAACTATTTCAGGAAATTGAAATGGGTTTGGTGTATAACTCCTGTGCATTATGTGTTACATTCCAGTTTAACCTTCTATCTATTATTCTCCAACTTTTTACAATTGGAAAGTTAAAATTCCTAGTCTGAAACATTCATTTGAAAAAATACACAATGGACAAGATTTCTATGAAAAAAAAACCCACAAAATTTAATCAAGAAAGAATGAGACAGTTCATGTGGTTGGTCATGTGGTTAAAGGGGACAGCTTGTGAATGGTAAAATGTTGCAACTGGGAGGCTTTTGGTTTCTAGATGTGTAGAGTTTTTTATCCCACAGCAGTCATAAATTTCTTGTCTAAAGTAGTCTTTAAGAAATTGTGAAGGTTAAAAATGAGCTAATCTTGTGAAGAGTATTGAGCACAAAATTGAAATTGTGAAATTCAAGTTTCCAAGTAACCTTTGGAGTTTTGCCTTTGTAACTTTGCCTATGAGTGAGGCGTTGGGTACTTCAAGTTTTTTGATACACATTCGTTATAGTAATATTTGTAATGATTTCACAAAATTGTGAAATTCAAGTTTTCAAAGTAACTATTGTTCACTTTATCCTCTGGACTTTTGCCTTTTTCACTTAACCTATCATGGGTACTGTAAGGTTTTTGATACACATTGGTTATAATTATATTAGTTATAGTTTCACAAAAGTGTGAATTTCAAGTTTTCAAAGTAACTATTATTCACTTTATCCCTTTGAAGAAGTTTTGCCTGTTTCACTTTGCCTATGATGTAGACATGGGGTACTTTTAAGGTTTTTAATACTCATTCGTTTCTCAATTCATAGGAGAAACTCTTTTTATCTACTTCTGGACTAAGCTGAATTTTGAATTCTTTATTTCAGGTTGTGGTCAGAGGGGGCGGTCATATTCTGCCCTACGACCAACCGCTACGAACGTTTGACATGGTAGATAGATTCATCACTGGGCGTCCATTCCATCCCTAACTGACACCAAAGAATGTGTCTTCTTTTACGGTCTTCCTGAAATAAAACTGAAGGCTAGTTTTCTAAATTGTTTATCAAAATCTTTCATTTCATTATGTTCAAGGATTGGTGTAAAGCAGGGGTGGGCAACCTACAGCCGCGGCCACATGCGGTCCGCCAGTGATTTTTTTGCGGCCCATGAGATGTCTCAAGAAAAAAAAAAAAATCAATCTATTTTACATCATCACAAAAAAACGAGCTAGCTGCTTAGAATTTATCGGCACTTAATGATGCTGTCAGGTAGGCCTATTATCCCCATTAATTATCAACTGTACTGTATTGACATTATGTTTTGGGGAAAACAGATTAAGTAGACAAACCTATTGTTTGAAAGTCCTCGGAATCAAAGGTTTGAAATCAACAGCAGGTCGTTGGTTAGGTGCAGCCTAGTCAATTTTCCACCCCTTTTATCTGGCCCATTCATTCAAAAGGTTGCCCAGCCCTGGTGTAAAGGGATTGAAATGTAGTATATTTTTTATGACACATGTATTGGATCAAAATAGGTTTGGGGAGAAGAGGATGGGTGTCAAGGGCGGCGGAAGCACTTTTAATCTGGGGGGGCACCAACGTCGAAGGGCACTTTGTTAGAATGTTAGAAGCCTTGTGGTAGTAAACATAGGCGTAGGAGGCGGGGG
>JAIPMN010019030.1:0-10338 GCA_020650975.1 Apostichopus californicus
TGGGCCAAATGAGTGAATTCACCGAATGCAAAATAAACTGTTTTTCATTTAAAGCTGCGGTCCCCAGACGATGCCATTACTAAAGTAAATACCATCTCACAAAATCAGTTGCCATACCTTGCCATGTTCAACCATTTAGTGCCATTCATATATCATCCAGTGACGTCATATATACAATCATGTAACATTTCGATATCCCGTCTTGCCACCGTGAACCGTTGATACCACCAACCTATTGTAGCTAAATATCTGTAGGATTTCGCTCTAACAAACAATGCAAAATCATTCCTCAAAAAGAATGATATTTCTGGTCACTCTGAAAGAGTGAATTTTCACTCTGTTAGATTAAAAATGTTTCAACCACAACTAAAGTTATATTCGTGCAGATTGCATTCCTTTTAATGTTTAAAAAAAAACAGCGATTCAAAATCGATGATATTATTCTGTTGCATGTAGATAACTCACCAGCGAAAAATGCAGCTTGACCAGAGGTCAATGTGAAAACAGATTCCACAAACTTTGGACCAAAGACAGCTACGCAAGCTAGGATGAAGTTTTCGGCCGCTGTTGCTAATGTGATACACATGTAGGGAGCGTTGGTAAATAAATTTTTCATGGCAGCGGGGAATTCTTTTACCCTTCCTGTCACGGTAGTACTAGTCGTTTTAAACTCAGATCCCTTTTGTGTACTTTTCTCTCTCTCCATTTGAGCCTTTTTAACACCTGTAGATGATATTTAGAAAGAAGAAGAGATACTCCTGTTGGTGACGTGGAGTATCAGAAGTATGGAGTATAACATGAAAGTCATAATTAAACTTACACAATAATCTTTAGAGTCACATGATTGGACGAATGGATGGTTGAATGACTGAATGGATGAATAATGAATAGATGAATGGATGGACGATTGGATGGATGTAGGGATGAATGGATGGATGGATGGATGATTGGATGGAGGTAGGGATGGATGGATGGATGGATGACTGAATAAATGAATGGATGGAATTAAGTAATGAATGAATAGATGAATGTATGAATGAATGAATGCATGAAGAACCGAATGAATGGTAGAATGTATGCACCAACAGACAAAACCAAGAAAGGAACGCGCGAACGAACGAACGACTGAACTTCAGGGGCGTCGAGGGCCTGCTCGGGCCTGAAGGACAGTTACGTCACGTGGATCTGTCAGTAATGCCACTTGGTCTAAGCTTATAAAAGTCTGACGGGAATGTAACAGCACTGTCGGCACGAATGTGACAGAAACGTGACACCAGTGTGACAATAACGTAAAGCCACTATATCACAGCAATGTGCACGGCAACAAGGTGATTATAATGGTACAACAATGTGACTACAGGAGTGACTACACATGCAGCACCAAGGCAACAATGTGGTATCAACTATTGAAGCAATGTCCCCTCGGTGTCACAATAGTGTCACAAACACAAAAATATAGTACGGCAAGCGGAAACATGCCCTAATAACCGTAGGGTAAATAGTTTGCCAAGTTAGAAAATACTTTTGAGGCCCTAACATTATACAGCAGAATATTAATAAGGCAACATTTAAAGGTCAATAGGTGGACAACCATTTCTAGCACAATAAACATAGGCCTGTACGATGGTAATACAAACAAAAACAAGCAATTGTTGTGTGTAATTTCAACAATATGCGTCCCATTTAAGTTCCAGCACTGACGTAATAAAGTTACAAACGATTCTAAAACTACTCCTTAAACCCGACACGGACTTCAAGTGATATAAAGCTCTTTGGGACACTTAAAGGGGTCTCCAGAGTCTATACGGATCAGGTGGTTCTCGGTAAAAATCCTTTTCTGTGTATTTCATCCCACCCCCACCCCCACCCCTCCCACCTCCCCACCCTCCACCGCGTATACACGCCTGCAGTACTTAGATATTGGCTTGCGCTAAGAGCCCTGAGCCGAGTTCCCTCTCAAACTATTTACAGCTTTATGATCCTTGGGATGAAATGGATGTTCCGTATGGAGAGATTACTTGAGTAAGAATACAATTGAGGATCTGGCTGATAATGATTGGCATGGGTTGTCAAAAGGGATAATCCGGTGGTGGCTGAGATTCTTTGCTTTAACAATTTGTGTTTGCATGTTTCCTTTTCAAGGACAATATCACAATTCTAACAGAATTTTCTATGATGGAGATTCAATTTGTTTCTATACTTTTTTGAATTGTTATGAAGGTACCTGATAACAGCAGAGTTACTTCTGTCATTACGGTAATGGAGCTGTAAAGTCTTTGCCTTTTCTTTTCTTTATAATAATGTACGAATCATTATTCTATGATGAAACCAATTTTCTTACAAATAAACTGTATATTGATGAAATTCTAAATGAAGAAAAGCATTGTCAACTAAGCACAGAATTATTAAATATAGGCCTATCCCATTTCAAGTCTGATATCGTAGTAGGGAAATATAAAGCTCTAAAGAGCATGTGTCATGATGACATCACAGACCACGTACTTTGATCCACTTAATTCTGAGGTGCGGTCTGGTAAAACTAGTTTATCTGGTAAAACTAATTTATCTGGTAAAACTAGTTTATCAGGTAAAACTAATTTATCTGGTAAAACTAGTTTATCCGGTAAAACTAGTTTATCCGGTGAAACTAATCTATCTGGCAAAAATAGTTGATCTGGTAAAACTAGATTATATGGTAAAACTATTTTATCCGGTAAAACTAATTTATCCGGTAAAACTAATTTATCCGGTAAAACTAATTTATCCGGTAAAATTAATATATCTGTTAAATATAGTTTATCTGGTAAAACTAGTTTCTCTGGTAAAACTAGTTTATCTGGTAAAACTTATATATCTGGTAAAACTAATTTATCTGGTAAAACTAGTTTGAAAAACCATAGATAGAGTTACAAACATGCTATTGTGGTGGGTGTTTCCTCTACAATAGTGTTGTAATATATTTCCGTTCCATATAAATGTCATATTGTCTGTTACCGAAATATACTTTGCAGTTGCGAAATGTAAGTGAAACCATCTCTTCTTTATGCGAGAACCTGAAACTTATGCCATCCCAATGATTTAACGGGATCAATGGTGCTCAAACCCAACTTACCTGGTAAAGATTTCGGAAATGCCAAAAGTGGAATGGCGACTAAAATAGCGGCAGAACCAGTGCACATGAAGCCGAGCCACCAGGCACCCACCCAAAGGGGACTGGTTGGATCAATACTGAAAAATAAAATATAACCAGAAAAATGACATAATTCATTTCATTTCATTAACTTTAAATATGTGTTTTTCTTTCTTTCATAAAAGAAGACTATTGCAAAGGTACAATATAATGTGAAAGTAAAGTGTTAATTGTTGGGGTTCGTACAATAGAACAATAGAAACAATATGTGACTAAGAAGAGAAAAAACATGTGGATATCTCTGTAAACACATTAAACATTTGACTGGTAATGAAATTCGACTAAAAATAATAACAAATTACAAAATAACATTTATTACAATTGATCGTGTGTAATTACACCATCATATATTGGATTTTATGCCAAGAGGGACATTGAAAGTTTCGACTATTTAGATCCAAAGTTTTACTTGTCTAAACTATGCAAATCTCAATGTTGACTTTTTGACGTTTAAAATAAATCATGAATTAGACGAATTATAAGGTATATGAAACGAAAAATGTATCATTGCATTTCCTGACACTGTTTTCTAATGCAAAAAATCCAACCGAAAGCTTTAGCACTGCCTATAGTTCAAAAGAGAGGGGTAATGTAACATACTTCTGGCCCCAGGATAGTGCCCTCCCTCACCCCCCCCCCCCTGGTCCTTTGCCAACATTGACTATATATCCATGAAAAGTAAATAAACTATAAATCATTTTATTAATAAATGAATCCATCTGCTAAACTACAACAGTGTTCAGCTGTGTTCGATTACCTTTGTTCATCAGAAATCTTGATATCTGTGTAAATACTCAAAAAGAGCCCGCCTCCTATATAGCCAATCGCTGGAGCAAACATGGAGCTCGCTTGGAATATTCCTGTAGGAGAAAAAGTATTTTCTTTCAATTAGTTGTACAAGTAAAGTTAGTTTAGGGTTATATTAAGACATGTTAATAAGTAGTTCATATTAGGTTCCGACAAGGAAATACACACATATTTAAATATGAAATAGGCAATCCCCTATTTGGAAAACTAAAATTTGAGAAGTCACATGAGTACTTCTTACCTATGAAAAGCGCCCCTGTTGTTGGTTTTGAGTTACTGTAGAGGAATGTCTGGCCCAGGGTGTAGAGAGGGGAAGCTCCGATTCCGTGGAGGACCTGTGCTACCACAAAGAACCAGTAATACCGGCTGAGGTTCTGTTGATCGTCTATTAAGCACGAGTCGGTCAAGTTACGATCTGCAGAGCAGGTTTCCTCTCCGGGAACCTGAAGAAAAATGTGAAGATTTGATTGGTTGAAAGTGTCAGTAATCTGTCATTTGGAGTGTAATAGCACGATCTTATACCAACTTTGATACTGTCACATTCTCCTGTCTTGTGATGACTTCCATGGCCTCATGTTTGCAGTGCTTCAAGAATTGGTTAAGGGAAACTACAATTCTGAGTCTGCTTAAAGACATACCAAGCATTTGAAGGACATATCAGGCAGAGGGTCGGTCGTCACACCGGGAAGTTGTTAGCTCCTAACACCTCCCTGATCACACTAACAAGCAGTCTGTGTATTTCAGTTGAAAAGAATAAGGTAATGTATGGTTATAAGATTCACTTGCAATAAAGGTGGCCAATAAAACTACTGACAACATTTCGTTACAACAGTGCCGCAGTGAGTTGGTCCTTTTCTGTGAATCCCCTACCCATTTGAGCCGTTATCGATATTGAGGTCGCTGGAGCTACTGAGTGGTACACTTTCTATGCATGTTTGTTTGAGACTGGGAAGGGGAAAGGTGGGGGGTAGGGGTCGGTAGTGCACTTACCCCACCATATGTGTACTCATCCGTCAGGAAGTGAGGTAGAGTGAATAGGAAGCTTCCCATGCCAAAGATGATTGCACCGGATCCTATCCAAAGTGGTTTGTGAGCCTTCTCTCCGAAGTAGGTCACAAAGACGACAACGATCATGACGCTAAAGTCGTAACAACTCGATATTGCACCACTTCGGGCACTTGTTAGATTAAATCTACGTTCCAATGTAGTCACGATGACGTAGATAAGCCCATTTACTGTGGTACTTTGGGCGAGAGCAAAGATGCATAGAAAGAAGAGATAACCTCCTGGTCGATTGAAACACTGCGAAGAAAAAGGAAAGGAGAAGACAAAGGATGAAACTAAATCAGCGAAATTATTAGTAATAAAACATTCTTTCATTTACAGCAATACTGAATTATGACATCATTATTGATACATTTTGTATTCACGTGAGGGCGTTGGATCATACTACGCTTTGTTCCATTTCTTACCCTACTTGACACGAATCCTTCCAGCTTTCTACTTCTCCATTCCAAATAACCTATACCCAAACATATTTGTCTGTTACCCTACACCTCTCTAAACCTCTATACCACTACCCCTCCACTTCTGCCGTCACAATTACCTGAATACATCTCGAACGAAATATTCACCCGCGTGGTTTCTTGTTTGCCTTCTATCTTTCACCCATCACCCTCTGACCCGTCTAGTCCTTATACCCTTAAACCCTCTACCTCCGCAACGATTACCCCCTCCACTTCTTCACTCCTATAACCTGAATGAATCTTGGATGAAAGACGAACTATCCGAATGGCTGGTTGTTTGCTTTCTTCCCACCGCCCCTCTACCCTCCATACCTTCTAGCCCTCTACACCCTCCATCCCAAAGTTCTAGCCATCTGCACCCTAAATCAATCTGGCCCTCTACATTCTCACTCATTCATGCCCAATTACCTGAATACATCTCGGACGGCAGAAGAACCTCCCGCATGGTTTGTTGTTGCTTTCTTCCCACCGCCCCTCTACCCTTCACACCTTCTAGCCCTCTGCACCCTCCATCCCTAAGTTCTAGCCCTCTACACCCTAAATCAATCTGGCCCTCTACATTCTCACTAATTCATTGCCAATTACCTGAATACACCTCGGACGGCAGAAGAACCACCCGCATGGTTGGTTGTCGTCTTCATCTAGCATCTCCTGTTGCGCTTCCAATTCTTTATCGATAGCTTGGACCTCGACAACTCTTTCCTGTTGTTTGATCTCATGTCCATTTTCAATCGGAATTTCTTTGAAATCAATCACCTCGTATCCCTCATTGTCTTCCCCTGAATCGACTGTCATTGTTGCCACCCAGAACCAAACGATATTACCTATTTCAAAGTTAAATAGAAAGGGCCAAATATATACAAAGTACAAAAATAAAAATAAAATAAAAAAACGTGCAATATTTGGTGTATGGAGGACTAACAATGAGCAAATTGGAGGGAAAAAAACATTACTAATGTCTAAAAGATTCATCTCAATTGAAATACTTTCACTCCATATGGAGGGGATCAAAGAAGTTTTATAGCCACGAAAAAAAGAGGAAAATATCACAGTCTCTGTCAAGTCGTTATTCAGATGCAACAAAATGACCAATAGGAAAACATCTGACATTTATGGTCACTCATAAAATAGTTACAAAATATTACACATTTGACAAATAAAGGTGAAAGTCATCCAGGATTGCTTTGTTCTTTATACGATGTAAATAAGAAACCATGTTTTGGTTGAGTTAATCGAATTGATAAAACAGTGGATTTGTATTAACATTTATGCGTGCACTGAGGAACTGACGTCATCATCAAGTTAACCTGAGCATTCCAGCGATTTGACATAAAGCTGAATACATTTTGGACGATGACAAAGAAAGAACAAAGTTCGGCCTAAAGTCATCCTTTAAGGCGTCTGACATCTCTACCGATCGTTAGAGTGGTAACTCGAAAGCAGATAACTGTGTTTACATTACAAGTTATCTGCAACTCTGTACCTATGCTAGTGCTGCACAATCTAAAGCTATAGCAAAACTGTTTGCAGACCTTTGGTGAGTTCTCCTTCATTTTCCCTTCTTCCAATCAATGCAGGGATATCAATTAGAAAAACAGTTAATGTTTTAGCAGTGTCATAAACTTATGATGTCACACATGGTTATACGTGTTCAACAAAAGAAAAACAAAACCATAATTTTCTTTTCCAGCCTCACGAATTGAGAACAAATGACAACATAGAAGCGGCAGTCTGGTCAACGGCTTGCTTAAATATCTAATATCCTGCAATTGAACATCACAGTATTTTCGAAAACTGCTTTGTATATTACGTCTATACCTGGATATATAACATTAACAATAATAACAACAACATAGATAGACGTGTGTATGTTATACGCAACTAGCGTGCGCCAGGGGGACCTTCCAGATGTGGTTCCGTCGAGGCATGTTTACAATCAGCCGGGGAAGAAAGATCGGACCACTGCTACGGGTGTACACCATCTTTTCAACGTCACAAAAACAAATAAAGAGTATATGTTAGCTTAATCTTCGTTTAATGCTAATTAAAAACATAATTTATAGGATAAATATGCCTCCGAATGCACCAATTGATATTTAAAGGTTCAACTCCTATCTAAATCAGTCGGGAAAATGTGGATTACCGTCCCCCGCCCCGCCCCGCCCCACCTCACCCCACATAATCGGACATGCTGGAATAATACGTTACCACAACTTCCCGAGTTCTGTGCAGCTGGACAAGTCAAAAGTTTGTGATTCAGAGATAAACGTCACATTAAAAGAGAAAATGAATTCCACCGTATAGTTCCTTCGGGTATCTAAAACATGTATATAGGCCTATAGCTAGTATTCATGAATCCACTCTTTTACTGCTTAATAACGGGCCTACATAGCCGTTACTTCAATCTATAACCCAACCCACCATTAATATTCATGGTTATTATTGTCTAAATAAATCGATAGGCCGATCGATAAATCGATAAACATATATCTGTGTGTAATGGCTAGGTTAATGATAATGATACCTTCATGATGACTTTACATCGAGAGTTTAATGTCATTGATTTTATTGATTTGACCTATCCGACTAACATGATTGTAATCACAGCCTCGGTGCATCATCTGTGCCCTTTAAAACCGTTTATTGATTTATCGTCAAGGAAGAGAACAATACATTCTCAGTATGTAAAGCTGGTTTACTCATTAACTTATTGTGATTGATATATTAATAGTTGCATTAAAGATATGTGGCAGTGCGAGGGATGTATTCGACAAAGTCACCGTGGGGGAGGGGAGGGGGGATATATAAACATATCCAACCCATTGAAAATGTCTGTTGGTGCATGATCTCCTTGCAAAATACTCTTCAAATTGCTATTCATATTAAGTGAGTCACTTTTAGGTGGAGTAAATCAAGGTTTGGATTTTAACTTGTTGACAGTTTTCGTGGTTATGTAAGTTCGATATCACTAGATATTTGCATTTCCATTGAAGTAAACAAAACGAAACACACGATCTAACAGGGCTCTTGCGGTATGTCAACAGGCACTATGCTAATCAAGCATCTTTATCAAAGTGCGATTTTATTCTTGTTTGACAACAGCTAGCACTGAGATACGCATTCATTTGAGGTATATAACAATTATAGCAGTCTCATATAGCGTACTTAAAGGGATATTCAGATGACAGGAGTTAATGGATCAAAATATGTTGCTGAACGTTTTGTTTTTTATCAGATGGTTTGAAGCACATCCACAGGGCATTTTCCTTTATGGTAAAAGATACATTTCTGTCGAATTTGTTGACATTTTGTGATTACAACTGGCAGCAGTATCATGATGGCAATTGAGTTTTCAAAAAATTGTGTTTTTCTTTAAAATATGCAAATCATTTATCCAAATAGGAAAATAATATTTCTACAAAAAAATATGTTTGATGATATTCAAAATACATAGAATATTGTCAGCTATAAGCAATCACTCCAAATGTAACACATTTCAAGGAAAAATTCAACAACAAAATTAAAATGGGGAAAGTAAAGCTGTTGAAGATAATCTGTAAGTACCCCCCTCAAATGGATTTGTACTCGTACTTGAATAGGAATATATATATATGTACTAGTTCATATGGAATGGGAGTATATATGTACTAGTGCATATTGAATAGGAGTATATTTAGTACTCGTGGTTAGAACATTGTACCCATATTGTACTCATGTCAAGGGAATTTTACTTGTACTTGAATCAAATGTATATTGGACAGGAGTATATTTCCTAGTGCCAAAGTAGATACTCGTGGTTAGAATATTGTTCTCATATAGTACTCACGTCAAGGGAATTTTACTTGTACTTGAATTAAATGTATAATGGATAGGAGTATAGTTACTAGTGCCAAAGTAGATACTCGTGGTTAGAACATTGTGCTCATATAGCTCTCATGTCACGGGAATTTTACTTGTACTCGTACTCACACTTATAAACTCGTACTACAGTTGTTGACATGGGTTTATTTAACGTAAACCTTTTACATGAGTGTACAATCACTTTTCTACTGAGCCAAATACTTTTACCACGGATATAAGGAAGATAGATGAGGAGGAGAAGCCACGATGTGATTTCCCACTGGATGGTTGCTACAACTGAAAGAAGTATTTCTTTTTCGTTCTTAATTAACAATGAAATATAAAACATCTCCGATTTTAATACGTTCATTTTTTGCGTATGATTATGCAATGCAAAAGAAAGTCTGTTTGGCTTCGAAAGTTAGCAAACACCAAAAATTCTGAGTTGTTAATATGATGTTGCATTTGTGAAATAGAGTAAAACGTTTGGCTTTTATTTTCATACTATATTTATCGAGTTATAATTCTTTTAGAATCAGTAACACATATATAGTTACATTAGAACTATATATCGGTCTCACCGTCATGGCTCGTTGGTTTCTGCTAGCGGAAGTTCACTACTGATTAAAGAAGGACTAGTTGACCCAAATAACGATGAGGAGAGAAAGTCCACATGGCGTATGTTTGAATTCCCACAAAATTAATTTATCGAGTGCCATTGATTTAATATTGCTATAGATTAGATCACGTGATCGTATGATAATAATACTACTACTACTACTACTACTACCACAACTATACTACTAATACTACGTACGAATGTTACTACTATGGTTGTTATTATATCGTAGGCCTATATGATATTTATTATATAGCTTAAATGATATAAAAAAAAATCAACTTCAAGCAAGTATAGATATATATATATATGTATATATAGATATATAGGCTATATATATATAGATATATAGGCTA
>JAIPMN010019031.1:0-14182 GCA_020650975.1 Apostichopus californicus
TGACCTGTTCCATGTAATGATTTCTCCGACAGGAGAAGAAATCACATTGCAAAACTTGCAAGCTTTTTGGTTCCGCATGCCATAAATCTTGTTATAGTATGTCCAGCCATATTCCAGCTTGATTCTAATAACATCTGTCTTTTCTTTTTGGAATGTCAGATTTTGCATAAATCTATAGAGATTTCTCTGCATCAGTACCTTTCATGTTCACTTTCACTGCTCCTGCGATAATTAAAATTGTCTCTGGAAATTGAGAATGACACTTGAAATTGAAGGAAGATGTTGTCAAGATCATGACGATTGTGTTGTTTTTCCACCCTTCTTTGATGACAATTATGTATACAACTATAATGTTTTTGCAGCCAGACTAAACTTTTCTGGCTGCAGTGATATCGTGGAATCATAATTTTAGGATTATATTGCACAGGAAGTGTTTTATTACAGTAGAGTATCTCTCTTAACTCTGTATTGAATATGATGTCCCCCCCCCCCACAGTAATTGCAATTATAATCTCTATTTCCTTTTACCCCTCCTGTTTGGTCGTTATCTTTTCATCGTGAATTAAATTGCAGCTGGTATGTTGAATATTTGAATATTTTGCTTTTTAATATTAAAGTAGTTGGCTTGGACAACATTCTTCATTGAGACAGTTAAAAAAGGCCTTGATTAGTGATTTCTTTTATTTTATACCAGACAAATAATTGTATTTCCGTCCCTGAGAGAGATTTAGTTTCACACATTGACTAATTGAAAATCCAGCAACACTAATCAAACAACACAATGCAAGTGATAAGTTTAACTTAATCCATGGCAATATATATTATCGCAAGATTACTTCTTTGCTGGGATAGATCGTCATCTAAAGAATACTCAAGTCTTGAATGTTTTATACTTTATACATATTTTGGTTATGTTTAATAAGAATAAAGTACCAGTTCCCAATGAATTATTGATTTCAAACAAATTGGAATGAGCTATTATTGATTTAGACATATATGGAAGATTTATCTTTGTTCCAAGCTTTTGTTAAAGCTGAACAATACAGAATGCTCCCTAGTACATAATACCACGTAGTACATAATACCATCTCCAGCTTGCCACGATCTATCCCTCCATTGCGTATGTACGGTATGTACTTTACTAGCGATATGATACGACTGCAAAGATACATTTCATTTCTATTACTGTGGTGGTGGTGGTGTTGGCTGGTGTTGACATAGATTGGATTTGCCAAGCTATTACAGTGATGTAAATTGCTGTTGACTTGTCATGAATGAGCACTTGAGCTTTCCTTGGAGTTGAACTTCATCAACCACAGGAAGTAACACCTCACAAGTAAGCAGTCAGTTATTTGCAATTTGATGAGCGGTGAGACCAGGCTTGGATGTTGCGATGCATTTCATTACAATACTGTAGTACTGCATATAAATTGCGACCCGGCTCTGTACATATATTTATTAGATTCACGCTATTTTGTTTCATCCCATATGCGCATAATATATATATTTGGATGCTGCATGCATGCAGCTGTCAGGATAATCTGTAAATAATGATGGATGTTGTACAATGACATGTGACACCTGTATAAAACTCGAAGAGAAGTGTCTCTTTTCCCACAAAGGTGTTTTGAGGGACTTTGTCAAGTTTCCTGTTCGGTTAAGAGCAATTTTTTTATTTTTATATTTTATGCTCTACCGTAGGTGAGAACAAAGCCAGATAATTAGTCTTGAAAAAAACAAACGGAAAGATGTAAACACCTTCAAGCTGAAATATCGCATGTCATTTTTGCACAGTTTATAATGCAGCGTGAAACTAAGTAAGGAGAAAAATTTGAAGCATCTTATTCACATGCAAGTCCCTTTTTGTTTGGTGACTTGGTGAGAAATCCTTGAAAAATTGTACTCAGGTTCAAGATTTCTCAGCCATCATTCAACAGAATAAAATGGGTTATTCTGAATTTGAAGTTTAGTCCCCCTGGCTTCTATTAGAGTAACTGTTTTTTTGTTGAAAACTTGTTTTTACTACATTTTTGCAGAACTTTCCTGAAGTGAAGAAAGCGGAGTACAAAAATCCTCTCCCATTTTATACTGTAGTATTTGCCAAATTTTTTCAAGGGTATTGTTTATGGTTACAAAGAATTAATCGACCAGAAAAAATGTACAAAATTATATTCAAAGATGGAGGCCGTATTTCAAGCATTGCCAAACTTGTTGGATAGGAATATTCATTATGGTTTGTTTTATGATTTAAAAAGAAAAAAATTCAATCACACTTGAACTTGTAATGATGTGGTTATGACAGTTTGGCTTCTCTTTATTTGCGAGCTATGAACTGTAACAAACAATTTTTGTCCCACAGATGTAACACTAATGTTTTTTCCCTAGAATTTAATTGTTCCTGGTTTGAATCTGGTCAACTGTTTAAGATGGCACAAAGTTTTAGTCCAACACTATGTTTTAATAGTGAACTCATTTGTTTATTTTCAGTTTATTGGTTCACTCCACCCTAAAGTACAACAATATATGTAACTCGCACAGCTTTGGTTACGTTATGTGTTAGTTTTATTGACACAGCTCATGACTGGGAATAGACTTGTTTCCAGTCAATTTTTTAAGCCCAGAATAATTATTTGACCAAACTAACACCTGCCTCCCAGAGCGAAAAGCAAATGAAGTAGTAAAAGTGAACATATTGTCACCTGTATTATCCAGCACTCAGTAATGATTATTATTTTCATTTCATTTCTTGATCAAATTTTGCACATTTGCATTATCTTTAATTTCCTGCCCATGACAGAATGCTATGGCAGATGTTTGAACCAAAATTTTGTAGAATATGGTTTGTTCTTTGTAAGATACAGTACCTAGTATATCAGTTACTTGTGAAATTAAGAATCATCCTTTAAATTAAAGGGATATTCCGCAGGCTGAAGCAGATTACTTAATTAAACTGCTGGTACAGTAACTATCCACATCTTCAGATCACTTAATGTTTATTACAATAAATTTGATCTGACACATAACCTTTAAAGTAAGTACTTAAAACATGAATAACTTGATAAACTCAGAAAGCAATTTTTCTGGGAGACATCTAAATGTTGAAAAACCTCTACCCCCCTCTCCTCCTCCTTGATCCCTCCCCCTCTCTCCCCCTTCTCCATTTCCTCCGCCTTTCCCTCCTCCTCTCTCCTTAAACAAAATTATGGAAAAGGGAAGAACAAATGAGAAAAAATAAAGAAAATAAAACTGAAGACTTTATTTTTTTAGATTTAATATATAGTGTCTGGCATTTAGATTATTGCTTTGTGCTTTAATGAAAAGTCAATTTCTTTTAATCTAAGCTGACTGTAGATGGGTCATGCTTGACCTGTTTCTGCTTTGGAATGTGTTAGGTGATGTAACCGTCTCTTCCAAGGGAATAATTTTGATCAATTAACCTTAATACTATTTGAGTTGCATGCTTTAGTGAGTTGTCTTGCTTGCTCCTTGCACTTAACTTTCTTGTATCTGCAGAGTTCTTGGAATCATGCATTTCAAAAGTGTACATGGCACTTAATATATAAATCAAAAGTGCATCTAGTTGTCAGCTCGAAACTTTTATTTTTAACGGTGTTCTCCGAACAGTTTTGCGTCAATTCCATTTCCGAACTGCTGTGGAAGCTTGTATTACTTCAAGCGAAAGTCAAATTTAATATGTGGATAGGTTACTTCTGATAAAGGATTCTAGAGGTTGAGTTTATAAAATTAGATATGTGATAGCATTATTAGTCTACATTATAGGCCTATCACAATCCGAGAAACATTATTAGGAAATAGGAATTCAATTAGTGCTGAAGAATAGTACAAGAAACAGTCCGTCCATGTTGTCAATCTAGCTCTATAATGGAAATTGGCTTGTTAAGGCCAGCCTTTTATTTTCATATGAACTCTATCACTGACGAAATGATCATTTCACTGTATCTTGTCTGTCTCTTCTTTTAATGTTCCCCATGTGTTTTTCTTTCCTTTAATGCGATTCATATTGATTGTAGAAATTAACCTTTTAGTTGTAATGTTTTCAATCTGTTTTGTAAATATTTTGAAAAAAATTAATTGCAAAATGGTACACCATATTACACAGTAAATATTTTTGATGAAATATTTTTTTTTCTTTCAATCATTAAATTTTTTACATTTTGATTTTAATATGAAATGAAATATTTGGCTATATAGATTGATATGAAGAAAGAAAGCTTCATAATGAAACATGTGCCAGTCCTTCCTCTGGCCATGCAATTGCCTTTCATTTTCAATTCCAATCAGTTTTTCTTCGTGTAGTGAATTTGTTTGTCCCGACTTACAGTAGGTATATAGCTAAACAACATTGGGCCTCCCTTGATTTAATCGAAGGCACTCAAAACAACTGTTTTTCGATTAGGTATTGCCTACGATTTGTGGCATCCTCACTGATGTGTTCTCTGATTGATTCATACTTTAAATGTTGCCAAGATGGAAAGAGAGAGAGGGGCACTTTTTGGGATATTTCTTTGTTGTGTACACGGTTATCTTGATACTGTTTTACCAATTGCATCCTCTCGAAGAGAGTCATAAACTATACCCCACAGGTCTTGGGAATGATAGAAAGTGTGCAACAGTTAGGGCAGAAGTCATTAGAATTAGACATGGCAAGGAGAATGTGACCTTATGAATGTGTGGTATAAATCCAATAGGTAAGTGTATTTATAGGACTATACAAAACATGCAAATGTGTGTTAGTTTTGTTGTCATGAATATGCAAAGTATAAATGTTGTACCAAGGTGAATAGTGAAATAATTATGTTGCACCTACTGCATGACAACAGAAATTAGCAGAGGTTGCTGCATACAGTAGGGGTTAGAGCAGGAGTGGGCAACCTTTTTGAATGAATGGGCCAGATATAAGGGATGAAAATTGACTGGGCTGCACCTAACCAACGACCTGCTGTTGTTGATTTCAAACCTTTGATTCCGAGGACTTTTAAGCAATAGGTGTGTGTACTTAATCTGTATTCACAAAAACATAATGTCAATACAATACAGTTGATAATTAATGGGGATGATAGGCCTACCTGACAGCATCGTTATTGCTGATAAATTCTCAGCAGCTAGCTCGTTTTTTGTGATGATGTAAAATATAATGATTTTTTTCTTTTTCTTGAGACATGTCACAGGCCGCAAAAAAATCACTGGCGGGCCGCATGTGGCCCGCGGGCCGTAGGTTGCCCACCCCTGGGTTAGAGGAAGATGAAGCAATGCGTATAACTTTGCAGATATTTGTCTGTCAGTAAGTGTGTTAACCTGTTAGTACACACTGAAGCTATAATCTTTAGAAGATAGGGTAAGGGAGGGATGGTGGGGGGGGGGGGGTGGGTGGAGGGTAAAGGAGAGATGTTGGTTTGACTCGATCTCACAATTTTTTTTATAGCTTTGCATCAGTGAGCCAACATGAAGTCTACTGCATTTATTACAATAAACAAAGTTAAGTTCAGTTTCATGATCACAATTTATTGAAATGTACAGCAGTTTAAAGATTAAAGAGGACCATTGTAGCTATACACTTTTCCCTATGTGTGTGTATGGGAGGGATAAATGGAGGGGCATAGCTAGGGAGGGGGTAGCAAAGCTCAAAATTCAGCTGAAAACCATATATAGCAAAACCTTAATTCATGTAATACTTTATTTAAGCCCTTGCCTTAAGTAAAGTGGTTGGTCAACCCAAAACGATGTTATTCTCCCCCCCCCCGCCCCCCCCCCTTTTCTCACTTCTGAACTATTGTATGGAACATGTGAAAGGCTTTGAACGGCCATGCTATTTGCATACATACAGTAGTACAAGTTTTGAAAACTTTGAAAAATATTCTGTAAATGTGACTATTTGTAAAATCCAGAAAAAATGCAGACAGCATCAATATTCAAATATTGCAAAATTAGTAGACCCATTGGTCTTCATTACTTTGATATAACTTTGTTTTACAATGTGTTATTGCCAATTGATTGGCTTTCTGAAAGGATCATCTGTGATAGTCAGTAAATACAGACTATGCAATTTAGTTGATATCTCGTTTGCCTTCAGCTGTCTTTTCAAACTGACCATTACATTTTCTTCTTCAATTGTTATACACAGTATTCTCAACCTAAAGTCTTGATGTTTAGTTATACTGTATACCAAATACTCAACAGCTCTTACATATCAAGTCTAGTTTTAACCTGTTCATTCAATTTTAAATTCAAATGCCACTTGTTCACTCAGAAGTAGACGGTGGTTTTGAATGAGGAAAGTAGGCCCGGAGCAAAGAGGAAGTTACATCTATACCCGGGTATAGTGCAGAGCAAGAAAATTGCCCAGTTGAACTAATGGTTTTTTTTGGTTTCATGCAAGAGAATTAGCACAAATTGGTACTGACATATAAAGTTATTAAAGAGAGTTTATTGCCTTATTCTCTATTTTGACAGACTGATACAGTTTTTTAAGTATTCAGATCTCATACACTGAAAGTGTATGAAAATATATACGTTCATTTAATCAAGATGAACATATTGAGGTTGTATGGTACTTTTCATTTGTTTTCCATAGATCTTTGCAGTAGGGGAAAACTCAAATAGTTACCTAAACTGCAAATTAAATGCATCAACACTAGCCTTATTTTAACATATCGATGTAATCAAATGCAGTAGCAATAAAGATGTACAACTTATTTAGGTAAAAATAATTTAAATCAATCAACTTAACATTATTAAAGGGTGTGAAGACTCGCGCAAAAAGAAACGTCTAATGCCGGTAATCTGACCTAGTTTCGAATGAGGTGTAACAGAAGTGTTAGACACCACAATCGATCCCAGAAAATACACACACAGCTTGCTACCGTTGGTAATTAGACACTAGTGTACAGTCAGTACATACAGCTGTATATGTGATCTTCCCGCAAGCAGGAACTCGCGAAAGAAGCCATGGAGGCTTTTAGACTCGCAAGTTGACCGAAGCCAATCTCTCGGCACACATCCATTTAACGTCCATGTCCGGAAGTTGTTATTGAACAACACCCTTGCCAGACGACACACCTTGCTGTCGGCGGGGAATCGAACCGGGGATCTCATGACTGGGAGACGCCGGCGTTAACCACTAGGCTATACACTCCGCCTGTGGTCAATCTGTGGTCAATCAAGCTGTGGTCAATACCCACAGCACAGTGTAGAAACGATACAGCGGTGGACATCTCAGGTCCAGCTAAAGAAGGTATCACATTTCATTACTGTGTGCATTTTGTAGCGACACAAACAAAACGTTACTTGCAAGCAACAGAAAGTTAACTTTTTCAGATGGCCGCACGCGGTTTGGGGCGAGTCTTCAATGCCTTTAAGAATATGTAATGCCTACATACATGTATTATAAGGATAACATATCAGATTTAGCATTATTAAATCTGTTTATTGCACACTGGAAATAAAAACACTGAATGAGCAGATGAAAGTAACACAACTAAAATATTTTGTTACTTTGCTCTGTTCAATTGATTCATTAATCTAAAACTCCTCCTTTGAATTTCGCCAAAATATTTTACCAGCCTTATCCGAGCAACTTGATTTTGTATTTAACATATGCAATGTCAAGCAACATTTTGGGCTAGGCAGCCATTCCAAACGATGCCAAATAAACAACATCATCCACCTCTAACTAGTTCTTAGGAGATAATTTATGCCATCCTAGAAAACTACTCGGAGCCATTTCTGAGGCTGTATAAAGTTACCTGGATTACTGTTTTTACTGTTTGACTTCAATGCGAAGAATTTAGAATGACTGATGTTATTGACCATAAACGTTGTATCAGACTTTTACTCTTGTATGTTTTCACACTTCCAGCTTGATGCAGTTTGCTTTACGATCCGTAATTTACAGTATTGAGTGTTAGACTTCCTCTTCGTATGGTTACATGATATTTACACCGCCACATTAATCATGTGATTAATGGTACCTAGTGTGCGTGCGTACACTGACGAATGAGTTAATTCCTGCGATGAAATATGTGTTCAATCCAGGTTTGCCATGCACATCGCTCTAATTACGCAGTTTTGTAAGAGCAGTCACTTCCCTCTGAACTAGTGTTCAAACGATTAACCTAATCGGAATCGGAATCGGCCCGATTATTGCATAATCGGAACATAATCGGAATCGGTAAAAATTACGTGGAATACCAGTTATGTCATACCGATTATTCAAAAACATATGGAAGGTGAAAATATCATGATTCAAAAACATGTGGAAGTTGAAAATATCAACTGATGTATTAGGTTTGTTCTTTAACTACGAAATATTAAAATAAAGACACCCCTCTAAACGTCTTTCACAATGTAATTTCATCAAATTAGGCTGCCAGGGTCGCCGATTTTGCTTCCCTCGTGGTTAGTGACTTCATATTTCTCGGCACAGTAAGCATGGCAGCAATACCGCGAATTAACGAATGTGCTGGACAGGGTCGGAAATAAGCGGGGACGACGGGCGATTCGCCCTCGCAAGTGCTAAAAAAGCCCTCCTAAAGCACAATTACGAGTGCGAAAAAGAAAATAAGAAAATCGCCCTCGTTATATCAGGTGTCTCTGTAAAATTAATTGTGACATGCGTTTGCTTTAGCTAGGAATTGCAGTTGCAGCGCGAATCGCGCAAACAGTTCTCACATCCCGCATCAAATTTGAAGCAGTGCGGGAGGGTCACGCAAAATCACCGGGAAGTTCCCGTGGCATTACGGCCTCCGTCCGAGAAGCATTTTCAGTACCTGCGAAAATAACCTAAAATCCCCACAAATCTCCGACCACATGGTAGCCTTACTTCACACTAAGTCAACTGCATGGAAATCTTACCTTGCCATCTGTTTATTCGCTCTAGTTGTGTCGCAAATAAAAATAAAAATATCCATGGAAAGTGCAATCTTCGACCACATGTTAGCCTAACAACCACACTAAGTCAATGGGAAATGTAGCCTAACCATCGGTTTGCAAAAAAAAAAAATGCGTAGCTTAGTTTACAACTTTAAATTTGCTGGAAATCGGCATTTGTTTGGAAGGTACTGTATGTGCTATGTCTTATAGAGGGAATGTTATATTTTATATATTGGAGTAGTTTCTAGTTGTTATTATTTCTTTACATCAATCTGGTATTACATTTTAGAGTAATTTTAAACAAGTTACGATGGTACAATTTGCTTTTCAGTTTGATTGACCTAAGCTTACATTTACTAATTGAACCTGAATGGAGTTAAAAAGGTAACGAATAGGTATGTTTAATTTCAAGTTCGTAACATTTCTATTTGTTCATAAACGGTATAATACTGAAAATAAGTACAAAATAATGTCGGAATGAAGGCAATATGTAATTAAAATTTACACTTTGGTAAAGATTGAAGATGGATGGTTTGTCTGAGATACTTTTTGAGATGGATATTTTGAGTAACTATTCTTAGCCCATTTCAAGCCATTAACAGGTGACATTCACATCGAGGTGGTTAGGCCATTCGCTTAGCACAGTGCTGACTAGGTAGGATGTCATATTTCCGTATTTTGGAAATTTAAAAAAAAAAACTTTTTTTTTCTTTCCGAGAAACTCCAGAGGTAATTTGGTACATACAAAAGGATACCTTAGAGCCTTGTATTACAACTAAGCAAAAGGAAACAGGGCAAAATCACAACAATAATTGTTTCTGTCAAACTTTATTGCCGATTTCGTATAAACGGGATATTTCTCATTTTCAAATAATCGGAATCGGAATCGGAATCGGTACGATTATGAAAAAAATAATCGGTAATCGGTATTTTCTGTTATGCATAATCGTTTGAACACTACTCTGAACAGTTTGTAGGAAATTTTCATCAGTGTATTAGGCAGATGTTACTCAAGTAGCTTAGCCTTAGTGTAAGCACCTGTTAGTGACGACAGAGTGATAAGGACGCTAATATATTCAAGGAACTCTCAAGAGTTTTAAGATTGTACAAGCATTAGAACATTTCAGACGAATTTCTTGCAGCAATGTTCACGATTTCCAGTCAACTTCTTTCCAGCCAGGCATTGTGTGCGTGTGATTCTAATCTTTTTAGTTTTAAGAGGTTTTGGCAAGCATTTGCTGTGTACATGCATTATTTTGACTATTTTGTCATTTCAAAATATCAATGCAAAATTGTCTTGAGTTTTCCACCAAGTACAGGTACATACTGTTTTATAAATATCAGCTAGAAGCCTATCACATGTATAGAGTTAATAAACTGAACATGAATAACATGGATTTATTTCCTTATTGCAAGAAGATGCATATTATACACCGGTTATTTTTAACCATACAAAGCAAAAAAAAAACATGAGTAGAAAGGCATACATATGTAAAACAAATGCAGGGCTACGATACCAATTAAAAATGAGACAAGCAATTTATGTAAATTTACTTTGCTACCTAAAATATGTACAACCTCTGAAAGTACAAATTTAACAAGTGAGTAAATTATATTTCGTAATTATTATAAATCTCTACTATTTAGTTTCCTCATCCCTTACCCAAAAGTTGAAGAATATGTATAGTTTTGATAATAATTGCAAGTACACATTCACTGTATTATGTGTTCACATACCTGTAGATCTCAAACAGTGAAAATGTATTCATCTAACCAAGATGAATGTTTTGATCATGTAGTTTTCATTACTACAGATTTCAATGGGACTATGGTGTGCACTATTCATTTCCTAACAGCTATGAAAATTGTTATAGTACAACATCCTGAGGTGATGAAAAAACAGTATGCTCGAAACAATGTGAATATGTTCAAGAGTTACCCTATATTTTGTCCTCGTATTGATGTTTCTGCCATCCAAAGACATTTGTTTTTAGTGCTCTTGGAGTTTATGACCATGCCACTAGGCCCATTTCCCCTTTGAAGTTTACTGAGACCACTTCAGATCACTGAAAACGAGCCTCAGTACATCTACAGCATAACTCCTCCACTAGGTACATGCTGGAACAAAATATCTCCCTAGCTTATCTGTAAAAATGTAAAATTTACATTAACACTTGTCACAACTCTTTTATGACATAAATAGCAGGTGATACTTTGTCTAGCCTACTTTGAATGAGAATGAAGGCTGAATGGGTTTGTTACTATATTGAGGATTATCAACAGCTGAGTGCACCACTTTCTCTTGAATAAAAGGAAAAACTCGCTAACCATTGCACGGTCCGTAACTTGGCGGAAATCTGGTTATGTAAGTGTTCATTCTCGCTTTGATAAACATAGTCTCTAGGCTACTGACCAGTGATAATGTATGAAAGGTAAAACCAATATGAAGTCAACAAATCTGGTCACTGATCATTAAAGATATATCCATCTTCTGAGAAGAAAACAGTTGAATTTTATTACATTACGTGAATGTCATCATTCATCCTCTTTGAGAGCATCGTTTTATGTTTTCATCATGAAGAAAAAGTTCCTCTTTTGTTTCCTTTTCTCTGTGAAATGCAGAAAATTGTAGAAAAGCGTTTAATTTAGACTATGTATTTGTCTTGCTCTGCTGTTATAGATTAAAATATTAGCATCTTATGATTTTTTGGGAACCTGATTGTTTCTGCATGATCTATTTTAGATCAAAATTTAGTCGGAACGAATGCAGCAAAGATTGATTTTTCCTTTCTCTAGAGGTTACAGATATATTAATTGGAGGAAGTGCTCTAGGATATCTTCAGATGATACTAATTTCCCCGAGGCCTCAGATCTGACATACCTCTGAAATTCAAACGAGATGGATGGGGGTATCATAGACCTTTGATTGGTCGCCTCATTTAATTGTGGAAATGGTTCTGCACTCTGCAAATTTGTGAACACAATTATTATTGCATAAATGGAAGAAACGTGCAGCAAGCGGCCAAAAAATATTGAAGCAAGTGTATGGAAAGATCTGGATTACAGTGATCAAAAAATGTTTAAGATGTCTAGTTTCAAAATTTTTTGCAAGAAGAAATCTTTCTTTATATTTTTTATTAACAGTGTGATTGATATTGCTGTATTGTGTATTCTACTGGTAGCCATAGCAGCAAAGAAACTGCTGAATATGTAGTCTGGGTATTTACATGTATACAAGTTGAGTGAAAGATGAACATGTAAATGTGGAAGTTTATTACAGGGAGGCGTACATGGGAAAATGAAGAGTGTTTTTTTTTTTGTGTTGCTGCAATGTTGGCATAAAAGACTTTCAAAATAATACTTAGGAATGAAGCTTTGTTAGATGTAGTGAGTTATCAAATATATTAAAAGCATATATGGCAAAATCAACAATTACAAGTTATTAAATTCATTCTACAAGGGCACAAAAATAAGTGAATGCACAATGCAAAACTGACTAGAAAATTAGAAACAAAATTGAAAAGAGCACAGAAATGTATGGCTATGAGTGGGATTTTATCCATTAACCTCCTGAGGGTAATGGTTTGAGTAATTAAAAAACCTGAATTTGTTATATTTCCTTCTGCTTTCTGGGTTGGACCAATTCCAACGGTCATCAGTATTGGCCCAAAATTATAGCACACTAAAGTTGCTAGAAGTTTTCAAAGGTACTTTCCTGTCGATTCAGGTGCTCAAAATTATTCTCAGACATTAAGGAATGTTAAAATAGACAATTAAATATATCAGCCTGGTCGGTAGCTACTTGTTGAAATTTGGGTGTCCATTATCTGATTTTCTAGTATGTATGGGCGGAAATACTAATGAATCCTAAATTGGAGTATGATCTCTGGTTACTGTGGCTTCTCACTGGCACCTCCCATCCTCCCCCCCCCCCTCCACACACCCAACCTCCACCCCAAGCAAAGAGATGGCTATGTATGGGTTTGCCACCAACCAAGGGATCATAGGCGTAGGAGGCGGGGGGGCTGGGGGGGCTGCAGCCCCCCCAACCGAAATTTTTTGTGAAAATTCGGGCAATATGGTGATAATTTTTCGGGCACCTACTGAAGGAATAAAAATTTGCAGTGTGTTTTTCAATTTTGTTTGTGAAAATTCGGGCAATATGGTGATAATTTTTCGGGCACCTACTGAAAGAAGAATAATTTGCAATGTGTTTTTCAATGGTTAAACTGATATTATTATTATCGTTATTATTGTAACGACTTCCCCAATAATTGTAACCAATATGAAAGGGTAATAACACGGAAAATATAACCAAAATTTTTCGCGCGCTCCGCGCGCGTTCAACATGTCAGTGTGCATATCATATAGGCATTCATTGGTTATTGGCATGTGATGTAATAACCGATGACTGCCTATATGATATGCACATGTTAAATGCGCGCGGAGCGCGCGAAAAATTTTGGTTATATATTTCGGGCAATTCGTTACAGCCCCCCCAAATCAAATTAGGCTCCTACGCCTATGCAAGGGATGGATAGCTTAGTTGCATTTAGGCCACTGGTTCAAATCTGTTTCTAGCCAAACATTTCTTTGCTTCGGTATGAGAAGTCTGAGCATCTATTTATAGCTCTCTCATCTACAGTATATATCTCTTACAAAACAAGAAACACAAAATGTGTTATGCAGCTTCGGCAATCACTCATTTTAATCTCTTTTTTTTTACTTCATAGATGCCAAGTCACTAAAGGCTGAATGTTCACAATGTCTTTTTCATTTCTTTTACTCTATTTACATGTTAGGGAAAGTGTAACCTGGAAGCTTTCACCCATGCATGGCATTTGTCAAAAATAAATTTATTTAACAAGATGTAGTGACAGAATTACTTGAATTGTGGGCTAGTATTTAAACATCTTTTGGCAAGCATTCTGCTATTTAAACCAATTTCAATGTTCTAAGAGGTTGCCTTGAACTGATGTAATTATAGAAGGCGGATGTATTTGAACTGTCAGTTCTTTGAAAGGTGACTAGAGGTATTTAACAGTGTACCAGATATTTAAAAGAGGATTGAATTCTGTTATAAAACTTTGTTGTACAGTATATAGCACACTATATGCCATTTGTTCCCCAGTAGTAAAGAAAAGGCTCTGGCATTTTTCTGCCAGAGAAGAGACATGTTGCTTCATTGTGTTAGCTTGAGAAATATGCCAGTGGGACTTTGACTTTTATGGAGTAGATTTTTTCAGGCTCTTGCATTTTTTATCAAGTGGCTAAAGTTCTAGGCCTGCTATCT
>JAIPMN010019032.1:0-40009 GCA_020650975.1 Apostichopus californicus
GGGGGGGGGGATCGAGACAGTTGGGGCGGTACATCCTTGCCTCTTCTTTTAATTCCTGTGCACGTCACTGATAGAAAATGCATGCATGCGATATGTTGTCAATGTGAGACACGCACGCATATGCTGCGCATTTTAATATTCGAAATAAGGGAAGTCCAGTAGTTCATAATCACGCAATGAATAAACGAATACCAGGGTCAAAAATGGCGACTAATATTATTATAAAATCATTATACATTGGACCTCTCTTTGTTTGTATTATTGCAGTGCGCATGCACGCTACAATATTGGGATTAGCCTGCTTCATTATCTACATGGCTGAATTATTGCATGGATTTTATATTTACAATGATAAAAATTAACACTGGTATTAATCCAAGTTTTATTATTATGAAACTTTTCCTTTTTAATAAGTCCATTTTTATATATATTTTTTTGGTTTGGCTCATCAATCAACGTGGCGGAACTACTGAGTCGAACACATGCACCATGCTATAAGGGAAGAGATCTTCCCGGAATATGATTCTGTGTTATGTATCCTCCGCCCCCCCACCCCACCCCACCCTCCCCCTCTCTTCCACATCAACTATCCTTGGTAGTATAATAAAGTGGACTCGATAAATAACAGTCAAAAACCATCAAGTTCACATTTTCTCCACAAAATATATTTTCAGTCTTATTAAATAAAAATTTAAAAAAAGGTAACATGAAAAACTTCTGGTCCTTTGTCCAGCTTATCAAGGCAAGAGTGAAATGTGTGAGAGGCAGGCAGAGACAGAAGAAATCTGCCTATCAAAGACAAAGAAATAAAGCCTCATGCTATAAGCTTAACCCATTGAGATTACACTTAAGGTCAAGGGTCACAGAAAAACGGAAAGAAAAAGAAAACTGGGTACAAGAGCACCCACATGGGACAACTTTTTCTATACTGTAGTGTCATGTCCAGCTTTCTGAGCACTTGTATTGTCAGTACGAGCAGTATGAATATCATGTTTCTATCAGATCAAGATTAGGAACTGTTTGTACTGTCAATACCAGTGCTTTGAGAGCACGATATTGGTGTACAGTTTAGAGAGGTATTAGCATTAGGAAATTGTCCCAACTGGCTGACAGGAGGACAATCAGCATGAATATGCAAACATCAAGGAATGTTCTTCCACAAACAAAAGTCAGCACTACCTAATACGCAAAGGTCCTTCAGAATCTATAATTACATTACAGAAACAAAATATGAAAAAAAATGAAAAAAAAATGAAAAAAAATGAAAAAAATATTAATGTCAAAAGATAAATATCAAAATGTAAAGAGATTTCTTTGCATAAAACCGACCAAGCCAGGAAATGTACAGAAATGTGCACCAGATTCATATTATATGTTGATAAAAGAAGAATTAGAAAAACAGAACAGGTAAAGACAATGTACCGTTAATAACTTCAGGACAATGATAAGCGTAACATAGAATTTCATAAAGTGTCATGTGTAACACCAGAAGCTGTACTGTAAAATGAAAAAAAATTTGAAATGAAAAAATAAAATGAAAAAATTTTGAAATGTAAAAATTTTGAAATGTAAAAATTTGTTTCAATGATATACCACTAAATAGTAAAGATAAAATCATGAGGTTCTACAGTATGTATACTCATGTTTACTCTTTTGTTTTTGTTTAGCTTATTCAATACCAATTACAAGAAAGTTCAATACAAAGTACAAAATAACAATAGAAAACTAACATTGCACATGATGGCTTATCTCTTAAATTTTAGACTTGCTTCAAGTCATTTTTTACCCACCTAATAATCTATTGTGTCTATGTCAAAATTGGGTCGATAATCTGGGTAAGATTGGCCACGTGAGGAGCGGAGGGGATGGATGGAGGTCGGGTGAGCAACATTGAGAGATTATTGCAAGGTCATTGTAGTCTTCTCGTTTTTGATCGAAAATTGTCAGAAGATTAAATATTATACTTTACTTCACTTAAACTATGCAGCAGAAAGTTCAAGTATTCTATTGTGGTCAGTATCTCTGAATAAAACTGACCAAGCCTTAAAAAAAAATAGACAAGAAATGACTGGGTACCCCTCCACCATATCTAAGAAATCTATGTGCATGGGTAATTTGACCTGGACGTTGAGATGTGCAGGTTTCAAAAAATACCCAAACCTAAAAATAAATCCGCTTTCATAACGACAAATGCAATCAATTGCATACCCATATACAGACACTGCAACTGGTCTGATCCATAAAGTTGTGTGTTTGCAACACTGAAATCTCTGTTGTAAGTTCCCTTCAGTAGTATGTCCTAATGAACTGCAAGTTGATCTTTGAACCCGTAGCAATTGTTGATAGCTCCCAGTAATTTTTGTTGAAAAATACTGAAAAATAGAAAAAAAATTTCTTTCAAATCCATTTAAGTAAATAATCAAGACTACAGTATGAAATGTTTCCCCCAGAAAGGTAATGAGGGCAGTATTGAAGAACTTAGCATGCACAGACTACGGATGAGTGACCTGATTAATTTACTTCGGCTTTGAGTACAACGGTTCTGTATGTTGCCGTGTTGGACGAATCTGACCGTAATAGCAATTACCGACTTTGCGATCTGTGTGAAAGTCATTGCCGACTTTGCAATCCCAACTCCCCCTCACAATTTTTCAACGTCGGTACGAGAGACTCCATAGTTTTCCCCTTTCAGGAAACCGAAAATTATTTACTAGGTGAGTGCAGCTTAAACTTGTTTTTGCCCACTTAGTAGCAATTTTCTAATTTACTGGCAATATTACACTTACCAATACTCCATAAACATTGAACATGCACTGCTTAAATGGATGCTGTTTTTATCAGAACCCCCCTTCCCCTTCCCCCAACAAAAATTAGAGGGCGTATTCAAACTAATAACTCTCATTTAATCCAGAATAATTAAATATAGTCAACTTCACTCATCACAAAAAATTGTTTGGTAATGATGAAACAAAAGAACCTTAACAAAATCACATTTATACATTTGATGATGATCAAGGAATGGTAGGTTTATATCTTATGACCTCAGCTGATATTTAGGGGACATTTTGTACAAGAAGAAAACGGTTGGAAAATGAGTTATTTCACAAAAAACTTCTTTTTGAGATTAAAGCCCCCAGTATTTGTGGTTCCTGTTGTTTATTAATAAAAAAGGTTGTTTGTTAATATGCATATCTCTGATATGAAAAAGAGAAACTGTGGCAAAAATATCATATTTATTGGGTGGGAAAAACAAATTTACTTGGTAGGCAAAATAAGCTACTGGGCATTTAGCCAACAATTTACAATTAATAAGTGGCAAGCTCGTTACCTTAAACCTACTGATTCTATTGATGCAACCAGATCACTTTTGGACGTGGTTAGTTATTGCATGCAAAACGAAAATATCTTAAAATTGTTTCAAAATTTCCTACAAATTTTTGAAGAATGAATTAAGCGTTTACATTTAATTGAATTGCAATGAGATTTTAGTTACTATCCATTAAAAGTTATGCATAAATTACAATGTGAATTGATTAACTCAAAGACGCCCTCAAATGTAACCTTTCAATCTTGAAAACTAAAGATAAAGTTTACAGAGATGCCTATCCTACATCTGGTTTGCAGATTACAAAATATTCAACCACTTTCAACTCTCTCAACCCCCCCCCCCCAACCCTCCATTTCTTCCCATTTTCTTCCTCTTTATATCCTCAACTGCACCCCAGCCAAGTTCCTCCACCATAGCATATGCGTAACGTCAAATACTCACAAATATCCCTTTCGGACATTTTGGCTTCAACAGATACACACGTTTCTGTGCATTGTTGAACAGGTGACAGTTTTACGTTACATTCACCTTCAGACTGTGTGACCCAAACATTTTCGTAGTCGGAGGCAGAAAACGGCTGAAAAATAAGGAGAAAAATATACTGGTTGCTCAATTCTACTTTTTATGCTTTAGCACATATCAAAAACGTGTGATTTCCATTGACCATATGAACATGCATTATGCAGATTACTAGCTATTTTTAACTTTGCCTTTATTGATTTGTAAGAGGAATAATGTTGCTTGTAACCAAATCTAGCATCATTAATGGCTGCGAGTAGCTAGTTTTTTCCACCTTGTGCTGAAAAGTTATACTGTAATCAAATCACTGACTACACTAAACAAATCAAATCCAAGTTCTGAATTTGTTTTTGTCGTTCAAAACCTATTGGGCATGTTACAGTAAGGTGATCAGACGTCCCCGATTTTCGGGGACAGTCCCAGATAACAGTGTGCTGTCCCCGATGAACAAGTGTCCCCGAAAATGTCCCTGATTCGTCAAAATGTTCAGGAATTTCGAAAATATTCCACATTATTAGTAAAATAATTGTAAAAACAAAATTTAGTCAAGTGTTGTCGCAGAACGGAACTAACCAGTATTTCAGGTGGGCCAGTGTAAAGTGGAAACACTGTTAAAATATGCTAGATCGATCTAGCCTTTAGCACTCTTTCGTAAATTAAGTAAATATTATCTAAGAAAAAGCTACATTTTGAAAATAAAATTGATTTAAAAAGTGCTTCTAAAGTATCACCATACTACATCTAAGCACCTCAGGCACTTGAACATTTTCCACCCCCTCCCCTTAGACCCCTCCTGTATATCAGTCATGCAATAAATGTCCCTGATTCCAGTCAGGCAAATATGGTCACCTTATGTTACAGGCCATCGGAATCGGCGTACTGAAATGACATCTTCACATTATTTAATAGCCCACCAACATCTGCACACAATGTCTACGATGTGCTTCTTATGCTCGTGCGATATTAATTCCTGAACATTACCGTTATCTGTAACGAGTCTTTATACCCTCTCCTTGCCTTTCTTGTCCTCTTCTCTTCCTCTCATCTGCTCCCACCCCCCCCCCCCCCGTCTTACCATCTCGTCTCTTTGGAAAACCGATAATTCTTCCCACACCACTGAGGAAACTTCCCATATACTCACCACGCTCGTTCTCTTGCCAGAGACCCCTTTGACTTGAATAAACATGGCGGGATTTATTTCTGCAGAGTCTGGAACGAATGATGGTTTCCAAGACAGATCCCGGAACAACTTCAGTGCACCCGAGCCTCTGACTTGCCTGAAAAAAAAAGAAGAAGAAATTATACCAAAAAAGAAAGACGAAATATAAAAAGACGAAAAACAAAACAAAACTGGAAGAAGAAAAGAATATTATTTGCGGATAAATATTACAAAAAAACCTGGACTTCAGATTGAATGCCTGATATAATTCCTTTCATAGACCTGCTGTACATGATGTATATATTTACCTGGACGTAGAAGCATTTTTTGTGGTCTCCCCCCCCCCCCCTGCCCCCAAGGAATATGATACTGGTTTCATGAAGTAAATTATACTTAACATTGGTATCATGTTTACTTCAATATTGGTGGTGTTCTCAAGTCTTTTTGGGATAAGGATCAACTAGAGGTCTGAATATTCCACGTTTTACTGTAACTTAAAGTACATTTACTGTCAATCATGTTTATAGATTAAAAAATGATATTTTTCCTTTAAGTAAGAAAAATGTCTTTATGGATGAAGCTTGAACACGAATCAGCATTTTTTTTCCATATTTATTTGACTCAAGAACTTACTCTAGTACAAGAGAGGGACTTTTTTTGAAGTGATTGCCCAGATTTTCACAAACTAACAATTATGACTTCAAATTCAAATATTAGAGGTTTCACCATCTCGGCCTCATTATGGAAGCTAATATGCAACTTTGAAGAAAATACTAACCAAAGTAAAGAAATGTATTCATTATCTTGAAGTTCATTATGTCGGTCTTCATCCAGAATATCATCCAGTGATCGGATGGTGGTATTTACAGCTGAGAAGACTCTCACCGTTGGTCTGAGGAGGCTACTATTTTCTTCCAACACCCTTAAAAAGTAATCCATGGAGGTGACATCATATGGTACTGCATTCTGTTGGCAAAAATTAAAATTAAAAAGTGAAACAAATTAAGGAAACAAAGTTAAATTAAGAAAAACCTGTAGACAAAAGAAATAAATCTCACTAAAGAGACTACTGAGTGGATATAAGGAAATAATACAAAATAATACAAAATGGTAAGAATCATTTTTCAACATACCTCAAAATACAAAACCGACACCAGATTCATTAAGAGGTCAACCTGGTTAACCAAAAAAGTTAGAAAAAAAATGCTGTACCTTCTAATTTTTTTAACTAAGAGGCAAAAAAAGAGTGAGTTTGTTAATCAGTGCAACATACCACTTGTGAAATTGTCTTTGTTGAATGATGTAATTTACATAAGTCAGTTTTACAGTCTTTGTGTTTGTAGTCTTCAAGGGGTACCACAGACAAGAAATGGCTGAAAGAGGTTGCCACCCACTTATGGGGTTAGGTGTGCCTAGATTGGTAGAGTGTAGAGCTTACTGTTTGTTCCTGAGGTCCACACTGGTTCAAATTCAGTTCTAGCCAATCATTCTTATACTCTAGATACTAAAATATGTTGATAATTTAATTGTCAGTCCTTTCTCTGTACATAATAAATACACTCTAAACATAGACAGAAAGAAATTGAAACAATGTATTGAAAGTTGACATGTAAATAAGGGCTGTTTATAAAATAAATTTACCTTCAACAAAACTAGATGAAGATGTCCATCAGATATATCTGAGCCTACATCGTTGAAATCTGCTCTATGTTTGACTGGGATTTGGCTGACACCTCCGCAGATCCTTGAACAGTCATGGTATGATTTGAGAAATGGATTTTCCACAAGACACTCTTCATAGTACAGGGCTTGAAAGAGACATAAAAAGTACACCTCATTTATTAAGTCATATGTCTTGAATTGGGAAGACAAGTGCACAGGTTGTGACTAATTCTGGTGAAAAGAAAAATTACAGAGAATTATATGTACGGGAATGCACGTACACAATAACATAATTCAAACTATACTGTACTGGTAGGCTCAACATTGCACCTTGAAGTAGAGACAAAATGGCTGCTTGTTGACATATTGGAATAGTATTAATAATTTGGTTAGAATACTTGCCATTAAAGTACATGGTGGCCACTGAGAGTTTAGTACATATCATGAGCACCCTACCACCTCACTTATCCCTATGCATACAGTACGTGTGATACTACTTGGTGCAATTTACATCTCCAGTACCTAACAATAATTAGCGGTATTACTTACATGTTAAATCAAAGCGAGTGGACAGAGGAAGGGTATGAAGTCTTATACCCCTCAATAATGGGTAGGCCAAATTTTCACCGTAATGGGAAATGTAGTACTCTGTAGGCTTGTAGGCCATCAATATTGACATGGCAACAAAGAATGCTACAAAAAATGTGGTGAATCCTAAAGACAATTTGCAAAGTGAACGCCGCCAAGTTTGTCTACCCCTAGACTCTCCGAGATTTGCAACGTCGTTGAACAAACTGTACACCTCTCCATTTGAAAAGCCAACTTTACGGCAAAGTTTTATGAGACGGTGAGCTTCTTGTTCTAATTGGGATATCTTCTTTCCAGCTGCCATAGTTTAATTGTCATTAACTGATTGGTAAGATCATGAGAAAGTTTCATGCGAGGTCATGGACTAAGTCTGTGGGTTTGAAATATGTACCAAAGATTCCGTCTCTGATACTGTGAATATGCCTGTGCTGTATACAGCGGAAGTACTTCCGCAAGCCCTAAGTCTCGTATTTCTAGCAGACATTATTTGTGTGCATTAACAAGACAGCTCGTCCACATGTGGAATCTGAATACGTCCCAAATAGACGAAAACATTCAAGCAGCCCTGTTTTCGAATTTCGTTCAGTAAACACAAGCGCACAATCAATAGGCTTTATTTTTATTTCTGATATGATTCATGGGCCAATGCCAAATTTTGAATTACTGAAAACTATTGATCAATATCGTTTGTTGACTTTTTTTTGTCTAAGTGGTCCCTGGACGAGTTGGCTGAACAACAATTAATTACACGTGTAACGTGTTACACGAAAAAGCTGCACAGCTGTTCCACATTGACGACTCTATTTTGACCATTTATACGTCGGAAATTGGCTACGAATTAAAAGGTAAATCTGCTAGGTTCTCGAATCGACAGTGGTCTACCTGTAAATAGCAGTACCTTTTGCTGACCAGAACAACAGTTATCCTTTATTTCCCACGTGAAATGGGTATCAAATCATTGCAACCCAAAGTTATATTTGCAGAATGGACATCGGGATACCGATGTTCTTGCTGATTGAGACATTCCTCACCGTTAAGTTTTCTATTTCCAATTGCAAAGGTAGGCTATATAGCTACTGCAGTGTAGTCTGTAGTGAAACTGAGAATAACACTACACTACAGTAACACACAGTAACAATGCAACATGCTAGGCTTTAAGTACATGCATGTGCTTATGTAGATAGTCCAAGTTAGGACTAACTTAGTTACTTGTAGGCCTAGATAATGTTAGGCCACTTACAGTCTCAATTTAGTTTATTAGAAAAAAGGATCAGGAGGGACACTTAAGTCCCCATCAAGGACCCTATAGAATGTTTGTTTGTTGATGAATTTCGGGAAAATTCCGAAGCAGATTCAATGTTTCTTATGTTGTATATTACCATTTTGTAGGCAGTTTTGTGTTGAGTTTGCTGAAGCCTGAAGTGATGGTACCTTATTCAACTACAAAAGACCAGTGCAGCCTACCAGAAAATGTATTTAACAAATTTCACACCAAGAATGATAAACGTAGTATAGGCGTAGCCTTTGGTCCTATTAACATAAGCTAGGATAGTTTAGACTAAGTTAGAATTAGGCTAGGCTTATTTGATTAGCACACCAAGTAGGAACAACCAACTAGGCCAAAGTTCTGTAAATAGGTAGATTGAAGGGGCCTAACCAACTTATGTTTCAAACAACATAGCCTAGGTTATGGCTTGCAATACTGTTTATATAATTTTCTACAAATAGGTGCTGTGAGCAGAGATTGTCCAGAAGAAGTGTGCAAGAGTGGAAACTGTACTGTTGTTGGGAAAAAATATCAATGTGGCTGTTACAACATCGGATCTGGAGAGCACTGTGATCCACATACTGATGGTATTCAATTTTTGTCATTGTTAATGTTTGAAAGAAGATTATATTCTCCAAGGCTAGTGAATAAATGGAGTGATTTCTGCTCTTAGGATTACCACACACAGAACAGTTATTCCAATGATATGTCCTCCAATTCTTATCTTACACGAGCGTCCAGAGGAATTTATTCCTGTCCGAGTAGTAGTACGAAAAGGCTAGTTATCTTCGATAGTAACAGTCCTTCAACTGTTGTGATATGTTGCAAGGCATAAATTGCAATTCCTTTTCCACTGTCATGTAAATTTTCTTGATGAAATTTTTACCCATGGACCAGATAGAACTTAATAAATAGAAACATTGTTTTGTAGAAATAGTTTTACCTTATTTGTTTATAGCAAGCTCCTTAACAAACATTCACCTGCAACCCTTTTTTAGTCAAGTGTGTTATTTATAGAAAATACCTTCATCGATGGATGTAAATGTTTTTTTGTCTGTTTTGTGTTTCCTTCTCTGTAGGACATGCTTGTGAAGTTCTACAATGTGTGGACGGTCTATGCAAAGTAAGCGAGGAAAATGTCTTCTTTTGTGAATGTATTGAGGGCTGGGAAGCAAAAAACTGCAACAAAAGAAAACCTAACTACCATAGTAAGTCAAGTTGCTTAATTTTTTTCTTTTTTTTCCATTCTAATTCTAGTCAGAATATAAAGAAAACAGTCAAAAATCAAGCTGTTTGAATAAATAATTAAATGTTGTTTAAAACGCACATGATAAAGATTTCCTTCAACTGGTTTTTCCCCTCAAGTTACGCGCGTCAGTCGTCCCGAAGATACACGGTCCCAGTGGCCCGTCTATGAGAAAGATGTCAAATCCAGAGGACAGGTGAGGGACTACACCGGGATCGCCGTCATGGTGGGGATCATCGGATTCTTGTCCGTATTCTCCTTCGTCTTCACCAAGCTGCTGAGGAGCAGCCAGAGGGAGCACTTTCTGATCGGAGCCGGATTGCGCAACTACCTCGGGGGTCTGCACGCGTCGCGGCTGCAAGACGAGAGCATAAGCAGAGGACGAGCTCTGAGAGCCGCCCAGACGACCCGATACTCCGGTAACCTTTTAGGCTGCACCTGCACGCTAGACGCCGGACCGCAGTGCAGTTGTCCGTCCAGCAGCGGCGGTCACAGGCTGAGACTGGAAGCCAGTATTCATCTGACGCACATCTGCGTGGAAGATTCCATCTCGAACCAGAGCGAGACCTCTCAGAGTCTGATATACGACCCGCCTCCAGTTTATGCCGATATCGTCTCAGAGAGAGTAACATTCATTAACGGAGGCTCGGAGACCCCTCCGCCTGCGTATGAGGATTTGGTCTTCTGATCACCGAGATGGGACGTCCGGGAGTACCAAGTTGTTCATGGGTGCTAAAGTCTATCAAATGTGCAATTTAGTGTATCCTTGGGATATACAGTAGTGGAGCTGGATATAGTCTAGCATGAATGTTCTGTACTTTCTGGTCACAACCTCTGTATAAAGTTTTATCTTGTTAAAAGCTAGACTTTCTCATCTAGCAAAGTTACATGGAATGGATATTCTAGTGGCTGAAGTCTGTTGCTTTACAAAATTACTCAAAAGTTTCTGCATTGTTTAGTGAAAATCACATCCTTATAGTAGTTTCTATGGCAACAGCAGAATGATTGATGTCATCTTAGCAATTGAGCTGAAAATGTTGACTTGTTGAAAATGTTGAAAATGTTGACAAATTGAGATAGCGTTTTCAACTAACAGTGTGGAATATTTTTGTGTCTTTAATATAAAATTTACTCTCTTTGCCCGGAATATCCCTTTTAGACAGTCATTTCCTGGAGACCAGTAAAACAGTAAAAACTGAATTGTAAAAAGTCAAAGTGCAATATAAAAGCAATATTCTTTGTGCATTTAGACACTGAAGTTATATTTTCATGAAACAAGTGTACAGCTGTGTTAAGAAGTGTTCTCCACTATCATAAAATTTTCAGCTTATTTATTCTAGTTAACAATTTTTATGTAACATATTTGTGAGTCAGCACATATTTTTTCTTAAAAAGTAAATGATTGTTTAATGTAAACGTCATGCTTGTTGAAATTTGAATTATGGGAGGATATTGATATCTGAATATTTTGAGGGCAGTACTGATGATCTTTGAAAGAAAAGAAAAATCTAACACCCTAGAGGTTTGTAATGGTCCAAATCTAGTAGAACTGTACATGTAAGATTTTTTGTTTTTTTCTAGCAAGAAAGGTTGATCATGACATATAATTGTAAAAATAATAATAAATATATTTAAAGTAATATGCAAAACTCCTAGGTCAGACTAAGACCTACTGTACAACACTTTATAATACATACTGTATGCATATTTGCCTGCTTTAAAACTATTAATTGTGACAATTGAAGTTTTTTATTCTAAATTTTAAATAAACATTGTTTTTGACCATTGTCAACACAATTAATCACTCAATTGATATGAAATCATGGTTTGGTGAAAAAATCATGAAAAAATGCAGGGAATACTAAGTTAGTATTCAAAATTTGTGTATCAGGTTTTGAAGATTTTGGACATACGATTCTCTCATAAAATACTAAATGTGGTTTCTGTGTACAAAACCTGCACATCTTTGTACAAGTTGTGTAGCTACAGTATAGTTTCAAGTCCATTTTGCATTATATACTGTACACATAGCATTTTGCGATGCAATACAGTGTAAATTATTTCCCTGAAATGATTAATTTCTCCTCCTCCTCCTCCTCCTCCTCCCCCTCCCCCTCCTCCTCCTCCCCGGTAGTGCTCAATAAACTGACTGACTGAAAATGTGTGGCAGTTAAAGACTGAAACTGCCGAGTCTATAACAAATGCAACCAACCGTTGGGAAATTAATCTTGCCTGCGTCCTAAACAAGCAGCTGTCGTTAACAGAAACATTCATTGTGTGTGTTTATCATTCGATGGGTGTGTGTGTACCGAGGAGGGAGAAAAAAAGGGGGGGGGGGTTGTCAGTTGTACAGTAGGACTATAGGTCTTCAGTAGTATCATGAACTAGGTAACACAAGTCGAGTTGGGTCACTGCCGTCCAGGACAATAATAGGCGGGCTTTATGGCGTAGTGGTCGGTACTGTACAACAGTCACGATCGTGGCTGATTTAATGCAAAATTCATCTCCAAATTTAGGGTAATTTAGTATCTGTAATTCTTTAACTTTACTTCTCTTGGAGAAAGGCTTGGAATCATTCCAAATGTTAGATTAAGCTTTTGGATTGATTGATTTTATTTATATATTTATTTATTTATTTATCATTTTTGTCTTGCAATCTTTACAATTGTTCTATGTTTGCTTAAGATGCAGCCATGGCTTGTCAGATCTTCAGTATGAAGTGTGCAATAGTTATTTATTTATGCCGTGAGAGTTTCTTTTCATTTTAAACATGCCAAGCAATTTTAATGTCTTTTAGTTAAGTTATACAATGATCTTACAGGCAGGCAGACACCTGCAGACACATTGCAATGTTTACAGTTTATGTGTGCATATACATATAAAAAACATTCACAATTTTCCATATAATTTACACTCTATGAGGTATTTTAAAGCAACTTTAAGGATTTATGGTACTGGCAGCAATAATCTATCAACTAATCAACTTATGGTACTGATGAAGTGTACAAGTGTTTTGTAAAATCTCAAGCTTACGGGCACCTAACTTCAGTAATTTTTACCTAATTTGGGGCATAAGTAAGGTCCATGAACATTCATAGTTTCCCCATGCAGCAGTATAAACCATTTTCCAACCTTTCGTAGATTTGATATTGAAAATTTTAACTTTTGTATAGTAATTATAATGTTAACGATTTTGTCGTTATTAAGTCGCAGCAGGTCTGTACTTTATGAACTAGAGGACGATAATTTTGTCAATACATATCTTTTTGTCACTTTTCCCGTACAGTACTGTATTCAGTGGTGTTGCCATAAACTTTGATAAACAGGGAGAGGGTGGGGGGGGGGGTGGGGATAGGCTGTTAAGATAATTGCATGATACAGTATGTGTTATACTTTCTATAGGATACCATTTACATTGCTTCATAATTGGTATAGGAATGATAGAGAGGGATCAGTGTGGGGGAGGGGAGATAGTCAGGGGTTCAAATTAGTCCTCTTCATTTAAGAAAAGCACCCCCCACACTCAAACCCCACCCCACCCCAAATCACATTCAGTTCATGTTTTAAGTTTTAAACTTGTTAAGTACAAATTTTGTGTTCTTGATGTAGTCAGGTAGTATTATACATTGTAACTGCAACAAGGGTCAAGAGTACAAGCTCTCATTTTCTGCCTTTGCTCACTCCCCTCCGACACTCAGATTTGAATAGAATCTAGAATAAGTAATGCTAAAGTAATGAGGCCCAATGCTTTATCAAACATGTATAGCTGGCTGCCACCATAAGTGCTTGCCTCTCCTGTACCATGTGGTACACAATTGGGTTCTACTGCTACAGTGCAAGCTACCTATACCCTAGCAATTCTTTACTTTCAATTTTGGGGCTAAAGAAATTTTTCTCACTCAGTAACACACTGTCTGTCCGTTGTATAATTGTACAGGCAAGTGGGTCAGTAGCTCCTTGGTCAGTGCTGACCTTGATAAACTGATAGTAGCATCCTTTCTTAGCTTCCTTCACTAGCTTTGCTTGGTGGGGGCCGGGGGGGGGGGATCTTTAGAAGACCATCATTCATGCAAGCTGGGTATTATTGACATTTTTAAGACTCCAAAGCGCTACAGAGACGTTTTTCATCCATGTATCCGTCTAAAATCCCTACCAGATGGGTTGCCTTGAAAATTGCCCTGGAATCAGATATCAGGCATGGTCAAGACCCTTTTTGAAACAAGTTATTTTAACTGGGTAATAGCCATGATAGTTGTTGAGGTTCACAAAAGACTTGCCAATATGATATTTCTATCTTATATATATTATATTATCTCATCTTATATGTTGCAATACTTTTGGTGTAATTATGTGTCAATGTTTAACATTTGGTTATTTCCAGAAGAATAGATCCTAATTTGTTGAATACTCTACTACTTTGTTGTATTTATCTTGATCATGTCCACAGCTTGAGCAGATGTAGAAGCCTAGTGCACCCCTCCCCCTACCACTCCCCCCTCACCCAACCCCTCCCACTTTAATTGTGCCAACTTCAAGACAAGAGTGGTTGTAGATTTTGAACTTCATTCAACGTCATCGATAAAGAAGTAAAATTTTGTTAGCAAACTGTTTATCTTCTGCAAAAGTAGTAGGGCTTGAGGTTTTGATCCTAGCAGGATCTTCTTCAAAATTGAGCTCCTTGTTAAGTTTCATGTTTAAGGTTTTTAAGTTTTATACCTTTGGAAGGTGGGATGAGGCCTTTAATAGTCAGCTTAGATATTCTTAAAATAAAATACTTGAGGTATTAAACAACCATGTAAACCTCACAAATACATGACAAGGAGAAACATAACGAAGGATTACGTCAATTAGCTTTCATTAGGTTTATTACTTTGGAAAGTAAGCTTGTGTACATATCAACAGCAATTTTAAAATCAGCCAGTGAAGATAGAAAAGTATAAACAAAAGTTGCTCTAAGTTAAAGTAATCCTGTACTAACTACCGTAAGCAAAAACAAAAACTTGAAGGTAAAAAGACACAGAAAAACACACAAAGAGGTCTTCTTCTATTCATCCCCCATAGAGGGCAGCCTTTCATCATCACATTTAGAGTTCCTTTATAGAGAACTCTAATCACATTTAACCTCAGAAAGACTATATATAAGTTGTCACTTTAAACTCCATGTTTTTGCCATGTTTTGACCATGGTTACATATAAAAAAAAAGTGCAAACACGTCACTTTATAACAACGCCAACCAGAGCAGTTTTCAAAGCAAATCGTCTACGCGACTTGTAGATACATATGGTGGTTAATTAAAGTTTGATTAGGTAGGCGTCGTTCACTGACTAAAACAAGAATCGAGTGTTGTTTCAAAAAAGAAATGTGGTTAATTAATATACAATAACATATATATGGGCAAGGACTCTGGATTCCCACCAATGATATAATACAATGTTTGAGTGGCGATGGTCGCCATGTTTACAAGGAAATAATTGTAGCAGATATCGTTAATATGTCAAACTGTCAATCTTAATAGAATTTCTGGATAAATTTCAATCTAATACATCAAAAGTGTGTTTGTTTTTATACTGATATGATCAGATGAGGTTAACAATATGACATGTTCAAGATAATTGTGTATTGCACCAACCATGTACGCAAAAGGAGTCCCTTATGTACTTCTACACGGTTTCATACACAGTTTAAAATGCAATTTCGTTTCTCTTACTCTTTCATTGTCAAATTTATTTCATAAAAAGCCACGAATCAAAGTAAAAATATGATATATACCTTAAGTTAACATCGACAACACATTGACAACACAGGTAAAAGCTAGTTGAGTGTCCACATTACTGATGAACACAAAAAATGTCAAATTTCAAGATACCTTATTCCAGGAATCGATTGCTAAATTTTCTTTTCAAACATCACAAAGATGTTAAAACAAGTGCTAACACAAACCATTACAAAAAGAGACATGAAAAAAAGAAAACCTAACTTAGAAATATCCTTACAACATTTTTGTAGGGTGATGAAACACAGTTCCGACTTTTGATACCACACAATTGGGACAAACTGCAGTATAAATGCTGCGAAAGCCTATACGACTTTGTTATCCATCAATGAAGATCGGCTAATTGCTTTTGCCACAATTGAAACAATTCGCATCATCATTGGCATTGAGGCAATAATGAGTGCACATGGAATATTCATAAAACTTGTATAAATTTAAAATTTTCAAGATTTCCTTGCATGTATTAAAAAAGTTGGTCAAATGCTAAATATAAAGCAAATTTTTTGCTTTTAAAATATGTCAGTTTTATAGAAGCTCTTTCAGAAAGATATATTGCACATATGATGCAACCATCAATATTGTATTGGGGGAGGGGGAGGGAGGCTCACATGTTATGCTGTCCAGGGGAGGGTTCCACCTCCCTTTGATAAAATTGTTAAAATGATTGTTAGGTGCAAAATGGTGCTAGATTTTGCAACTTTTGAGTTTTATCTCTTTAGGTTAGCACATAAATCTTGTTTATTTATGTACTGAATATACATTATGATTTTTTGTAACATTCTGTTTGGTGGTTAGAGGGGAGGTTAAGCTCCCCTTGGTTTTATACTGGGGGTGGGCTTTTAGCCCCCAGAAGTATAGCTGGTTACAACCCTGTGTTCAATAAAGTGTAAGCAAATTTATAAACATTTTAAGTTTTCTAAATGTGTACTTGTATACATGGTAGGTAGAGGCCTTACAGAAATTCATGGCCTCTCCAATTTTTTTGTGGTTACTGAAATCAAATTTATTTACAAATTTTGTAATATCTGAATTCCATACGAAAGTTCTTAATGGATATTCACCGGTTTGAGAAAGTTGGATTTCACACAAGTGAAAAGATTTCTCTTAATATATATGATAGTAATTCACCAAATTTTAAAAAATATCATTAGTATGTCCACCAAGTAAGCTAGTCTAGAATAATCATAAATGGTTACAGAAGGTAACAAAAACAACTCCGCCTTCAACGTTCTGTTAGTGAAAAACATTTAATTTGTTATTTTGACTGTCATCAACAACAGCTGAAGATAATTTTGAAAGTAACAAGTCAAGTAACATAAGCCACAAGGGAGGCACTCTTGGAAATGTTTCCAACAGCAATTCTCCAGCCGACCTAAGTTTGAAGGCACCATTCCTTCAAATGGATAAAAATTGAAATGCAAATGTATAGTTTTGCTCAGCCAGGCATCGGGCTCTATATCGTCGATGGAAGTTCGTCTGTTGCCATGTTCACCCCCGGTATCCTCAGGTAAGCGTGCTGTACCTCCACAGCGACCGTCATCCACCTGAAATCCGGGATAAACGTCCAGAAATAGACCAGAAACGAAATGGCAAGGAGCCACTCAGATGAGGTGGCCACCTGGTGCAAAACGAAGCCCTGTTCGTAAAAGAGAAGAACATAAAGGTTATCAAGTGGTTAGCTGCATCTAAATATAAGGTTAGCACTGTGGAATATTATGAAGATGTAGATCCAGGAAGGAGGGGGATGGGGGGGGGGGGGTGGAGGGAGGATATGTACCATTTTCAACCCCAAAAAGTGAAAAGTACTTATTACCACAACCTTGCAAGTAGAGCTAAAATATAAACCTAAATTTATACTTTTATAGTCTACATAAGCCTCAGACCCACCATTTTCGTATAAAAAATTTGAAAGAATCCCAGACCCCTACAAAGCAGTCAACTTAAACAACCCCAAGCCACCTCCCCCCCCCCCCCCATCCCAATCCTGTTTAAAGCCTGGATATGCCCCTGATATAATATATATATATGTATGTATATATAAACAGGTTGATTACTATAAATCACAGCATGAAGTTTGGTGGTATTTGGTAGGTTTTCGTGTTCCTCAATATCAAAGCTATGTATAAATATGTAGATACTGTTACAGCATTTGCCATGTTTGAAGGTAAAAGTGAACAGCCAATTTTTCAAAACGTGACTTTTTATCTACAGTCTCAATAATAATTTGGCTAAAATTTTTTGGACACAGTTAAAGCCGAAAACATAAATTCTGAGCTTTCCCAAAGTTATACGTTAACATTTGGCACATTGGGTGAGTTAGGGAAATCTTTTTTTAATCCTCATTCTGGTGAAACCTGATCGATACCGAATGTTAGGTTTGTGTTCTTAGCATCTTGAAGTTACTGTATACCATCCAATATGAATACATGACTTAATTTATACAGATACTGATTGACATGTTCATTTGAACATTCTCCTCCCCTTCCCCCCCCCCCCACCAAAGAACTACAGTCACATGTCTTACTCCCCCCAGATCCACTTGTCAACGAGAACATTGTTCCAATAATGTAATGAATGTTATGAATGTTGACTAGACCGTTAAGATCTAATGCATAGGGATTTAAACCACTTTTATTGAATATAAATAAAAAATTTGAAGAAAAAATCTTAAATGAACAAAAATGTTCGTAATGCTGTTTATATACCAAAGTGTTGTGTGAATAACAGTAACATATTTCGTAGCAGATAAAGAAAGAAAGAAAGGAAGATAAAAAAAGGACTTACATCGTCAGTGTCGTGCCATATTAACGGATTAAGACCTGCGTGCATCTTCAGAGCTTTCGAGGTATAAACCATAGCTGGTAGAATACGGTAAGGAAGTTTAATCTGTGAACAGCTGATTTTCAGATTGAGAATTCCAAGTCATTAGCTGTGTGTGATGAAACTGATCCCCTAATCCACTCTATCATCTGCAGAAGACTAATAGGAACAAGCCCCTTCCACCACCCCCCCCCTCCCCAAAAGAAAAAAGTAGGGTCATAGGGTGGGATACATACAATTAGATAGCAGGGTATATTAGACCAACAGTCTATGGGTTGTCTTCATGATCCCCTCATCCACTCTATCATCTACAGAGGACTAATAAGAACAAGCCCCTCCCCCTCCCTCCCCAAAAGAAAAATCCCCCTTGTTTTGCCTCATTTTGCAAATCTTGATCCTTTTAAAGTAGGGTCATATAAAAGGTGAGATACATAGATAGATACAATTAGATAGCAGGGTATATTAGACCAACAGACTGTCTATGGGTTGTCTTCATGACCAAAAATATGGAGTAATGTACTGTATATCAAACCCAGAATGCAAAAATGCATTGTGGTTTCGATGATGTAACATGAGCAGTTTTCTTCATGAATCTGACGTAATGTATGGTGATGGTGTACATGTCTACAAGGGTTTCACGATTTGACCTCTGATGACCCTAAATGACCTTTGACCTCCACCAAAAACAATAGGCTTCTTTAACTAAAAAACTTAAAAAAGACAATGTAAGACCAACTGTTAATTGGTCAAGAGATTGGCAGCTTTTATCATGAATTCTGACTCTGAATTTTTTTTTTTATGTAAAAGGATACTTATTATGAAGAGAAAGAAACAGGAGACCGAGAGAAACAATCTCAGGCAGGTGATCGAACCCCTGTTTCGAAGCTTAAAGGAGATCCACGTGTGTAGTATGGTGTAAATACTCCCGACACCGAAACACATCATAGCCCCGATCATGTGAACACTTGCAACGTTTAACTCCTGCATAGAAAGAAAAAAAGAAAGAGAAAAAGCCATCTAGGTATAAAAGAATATTTTGAAACACTTTTTGACAGACCTAAGCAAATTGTCATTTAACATAGGTCTACATTCATGTTTTCAATGGCGACATTTCTTATTCCTTATCTTTAATTCATATGGTAGCCACTTAAAGAAAACTAGTGCATCTTTTCGATAGCTGGCAGCAGTCAATTAACAAACATACCGAGGCAATTGTCATTTCATATAACATAGACGGTCATGTTTTTCGTACCAACATTTCTTATTCCTTTTCGAAATGGTATCGACTTAAAGAGGGAAAGTGCATCTGTTCACTACTTTGTCAATAGGAAGCCAGAGCCCTTCATGACCCAAATTACGATTTGATTTCAAGGTACCGTGGTTGCACACAAACCTGGAAGTTTGCCACTAAGGACATTCCAAAGCAAGCTATGATTCCCAGGACGAAACCGACTCGATTCATAAGCGACACAGAGTTATTCCCCTCGGCAGCGATTCCAACCTGTTTGAACCTGATGAATATGCATGCCAAAGCTAAATGAGAAAGAGAAAGAGAGGAAGTCGTCAAAAGATTTTCGAGGTTGGTTCTCTTTTAAGCACATCTTATCGCTAGTTATCGTCATTTAAATACCCTAAAATTATGGTGTATCAAAGTGATTGCATGTCAATTTAACTTAATCCAATTAGGAGAGCAACTGAGAACGGTTTTCACCTGCGGTCCTTCAGGAATGGAAAGAGATAATTATAAGGGCACCCCAATTAGTTACAATGAATGACAATATTTGAACAAATTAAGACAAAATATGTAGATTTTTTCAACTGTGGTCTGCTGACAACTCCCAAACTCTAAAAGATCTGCAGTCTCCCACAAAACCCCAAATTCACTAAGCTTTAATCGTACATTTAATGACGTCGTTTTTGATACAAAACTTGTATAATTTTACCTGCTGCTGCTGTCATATTGAGTAACTGACCAAAGACACAGCTTTCTGGTGGCATGGCACCAGTGTCGCTGATGAATGGTAAACCAGCGATCACATGACCCAACTTGACCGCAATGCAATACCTTGAAAAGAAACGACAACGAAAAATCATTATTTAAAGGATGTGAAGACTCGCGCAAAAAGAAATGTCTAATGCCGGTAATTTGACCTAATTTCGAATGAGGTGTAACAGAAGTGTTAAACCCCACCATCGATCACAGAAAATACACACACAGCTTGCTACCGTCGGTAATTAGACACTAGTATACGGTCAGTACATACAGCTGCGGTCAATACCCACAACACAGTATATACAAACGATACAGTGATGGACATCTCAGGTCCAGCTAAAGATAACAAGGTATCACGTTTCATTACTGTCTGCATTTTGTAGCGACACAAACAAAACGTCACTTGCAAGCAACAGAAAGTTAACTTTTACAGATGGCCGCACACGGTTTGGGGCGACTCTTCAATGGCTTTAAATACCGTAGATATATTAACCAAACAAGCAGACACCTGGCTAAACGTAATGCATCGGTAACACAATATGAAGGGAAAAAAAGAAAAGAAATAAATTGATTCTACTACGAAGTAATCTCCTCTTCTCCAGATTTCGTCTGCTTATCTGGCAAAATCTGCTTTCAAAACTTTTCTCTTAATTGGAATTAGAAATGGGGTGCATGTAGGCTACAGTATTACTTAGGCTAGGAATATAACGAAAAGTCAGTTTTTTTTAAGGAAATAGCTTTATAATATGCTTATAAATTATCCATTGTCTTCTGCTGCAATAACATTGATATTCTAAACCACCAATTGTTTGTCAGTTCTGTTATTTATGTTTTCTAATTTTGTAAACATGCGATCTGTTGAAACCCCGAAAAGTTGCTAGACTAATTTTACACTGTTTCGTCTTTCTTGACATATTTTAGTAGGATTTTGCCCATTTCTCTCAAAATTTTCCATATAAATGTCCCTGATATTTGGGATGAAAAATCTTAAAATATGCCTGTTTTTGTGAATGCAAACAAGTGCAGAGTCCCTTTAAAGTGTAAGGGGGGAGTAAAGTCATTTATTTGTTGTGAACAATACATTAGTTGCAGTATCGGCAGTTTTAAAATGCAAGTTTAATGTTCTGTTTGTTAACTGATTTATGAAACTCCTTGTGTCAGCAATTAAACTTTCCCACAGTACAGACAGTTCAACGAAAGTATCTATTGAGAAAATTTATATAGACTAAGTACGTACGTGCATCAAACTTGTGTGAATATTCTTGTGTACATACACACTTTGAACATTTGATTAAAGACAGCATTCACTAGGCAAGGATCTGCTGTTCAACAAATTCTCCAACATGGGTATAAGAAATACGGACATACTGTTATCTAAATACTTTATGGTAAGATAGCAAGAGTTATTTCATCAGACCTGTACCAACAGTAGTTATATCAACAGCAACATTAGTTTTGTAATTTTTAGAAAATTCTTCAATTCTCTATAAATTAGAAACTAGAGAAAGAGTCTAGAAGAAAATGAGCTCAGAAGGAAGAAAGGAATTTAAAGGGTGTGAAGACTCGTGCACAAAGAAATGTCTCATGCCGGTAATCTGACCTAGTTTCGAATGAGGTGTAACAGAAGTGTTAGACACCACCATCGATCCCATAAAATACACACACAGCTTGCTACCGTCGGTAATTAGACACTATGTGCACAGTCAATACATGCAGCTATGGTCAATACCCACAACACAGTGTACATAGCAGTGTGGACATCTCAGGTCTAGATGAAAGATAACAAGGTATCACGTTTCATTACTGTCTGCATTTTGTAGCGACAAGAAGAAAATGTCATTTGCAAGCATTGGAAAGTTAATATTTTCAGAGCGCGGCACGCGGTTTGGGGCGAGTCTTCAATGCCTTTCAGCAAACTTTACAAGGTTTACAGCATGTTCCTTCCCGACCGAGGAAGGATGAAAGCTTTGCTTACTTTGTGAAGTGGAACAATATTTAACATAGCAGAATTCAGAGTTTGATTTCAACAACTAGCATCATTTTTTGGTTTTATTTTGGTGACATATCCCATTTTTTTTTGGCCAGATGGAGGAAATCTATTGTATTGCCTATAGAAGCAATGACATACGTTTCTATTAACATGTCTTGACATGGTTCAAGAAGTATTAATATACAGCACAGTGGTTTGTTTCAGATTGTAACCTGCTCATAATTTACATACAGTGTATAAACTTAATAATAACACTGTATAACGTGCAACGTTGGACATATTGATTATGTCCATGGATATTAATTACATATTTATTGAATATATGGATGCTGTGGAGGATTACTTAGTAGCAGCCAAACTATGTGACACAAATGAAATGAAAAATGAAAGTTGAATGTTAAGTCTAAAACTGCATGACATAATTTAAGGGTTTCCTTTCTAATGATTTTATAAGTATTTAAGGGCTTTCAAACAAGAATGAATTGAAATTGAAATTGAAAAACTATTTATTTCCACTTCACCAAAACATAAACAAAGTGAACATATAACATTTGAATAAACAATACAAATACATTCCATAGAAATTAAACAATGGATAAACATACAAATGATGTGAAGTGGAGGAGACCTGGCAGAAGCAGAGCTTATCAAGGCCAGGCCACCAACAATTTAGCATTAGAATTAGATCTTACTGTGTAGATGTAAAACCTGGATCATTTTATCAAAGAAAGAGAAACTACTACATAGATGCCTGATATCAACAGTTAATGAGTAGTTTTTCTTTTGTGAAGTCCTGGCCACTTTACCGTCAAAAGTGTAGCAGATCTTCAATACTGATATCATAAAAAGTCTGGGACTTGTTCACTATTTAAAAAAACAACCTACATATTAAAGGGATACTGTATTAACAAATCGTTTGCACTCATATTCGGTGAGTTCTTTTGTGTGACAGAGACTTTCATTTTGGGACTTCAGGAATCAAAAGTCAATATATAGAAATTTCTAATCAATTCTACTTGAAACACTTGAAGATATATACAACCATGTACACTGTAGGTACTGGTCACTTACGGTATAAGAATACTGCATAGGAGTAAGAGGCCAACCAGGATCGGAAGCCAGGAGAGTTCTGCAGCCAGCCACGACAGACACATTATTACACACTTGTTTCTACTTTCCAAGTGTTTCCAACCCTGTCTTTCTTTCAAGTATAATAAACTGCAAGAAAATGAACTGAGACAAGAAATTTGCATTTTAATGTTACTTATTGTACATATTATGTAGCCAGGGTCATGGCTGGGAGAGGGGGTGGGGAGAGGAGGTGGGGAGAGTGGGTGGGGAGAGGAGGTGTGGGCACTCCTATTGTCAGTGAAGAAGAAAGGGTTCAGTCAGTGGATTTTTTCATTCAGCCAAGGAAAAATTTGACCACTAAGTATGCTGCCAAATGCACCATTTGACGTCTAAAGATCTATTTTTCTCCGGGGAGGGGGGGGGGGAAGGGGAGAGGTCCCAATCCCCGTACATGGGAGTAACTTGACTGATCCCAGGGCAGCACCACTTACATTACAAAATTCTTGAATCCCCTTTGGTTCCCCCCCCCCCCCAATAAAGGTTCAGGCCTTTACCTACAGTAAGGCAGTTTGTAAATTTTGAACTTAAAAGCAAAAACATATTTTCAATGTGCATTACAGGGCTATGTGAAATTATTCAATGTTGTTGCCATGATCTGTGATTTCATGAATGAATTGGGATTACAATTATTGTAAAATCTGCCAGAAAATGTTGTTAAAAACAGGGAAATGAGGATAGGCTGGATGTGGGGATTACCTCGATTTCTATGCAGTAGAGAAATTGTAACAACTAACAATAACAGTCAAGGTACAGCCTTGACAGCAACTACTGCACAACCTAGGCAGCTAAAAGTACTTATTCCTGGGGTACAGTCTAGATTAGCTTAGGCTTAATGTAGCCTAGGCCTACGCACAAAAAGAATTCTTCCGCAATGGGAGAGAAAGTCTAACTTGGTTATTATATTAGCAAAGAGATATTCAAAAAGGTGCAGAATATTCTGAAAGCTCAAGAAATTAACAAATCTTAGACAAATTATTGAGTTCTTACAAGTCTTTAGTCAAATTATCAGCAACAGATCCCTCAGTTATTCGCTCTGTAACAGTTGCAATACTACCAGTACACATTGAGTGCTGAATATTATGCCCTACATGAACTGTGCCAACTTGTAGGGAACATATAACTCTAAAGGCTTGTCAAAGTCAGAACTGGTGATATTATTTTACAATTCTGAACATTTCATTACTATAGATACAAATAATAAATATTTACAACAATTAAACGTTTTGAAAATTCAATATGATATCAGCTTAAATGATAAACTCTAAGTTGGTTTATTTATTCACCCTTTGCAAAGTAGTTGTATCACAGATGTTGTGACTAGAGTCATGTGGCTATGAGGGAATTTCCCTGTAACCATTTCCTCACGAAAGTTGTACACACTTCCCTCTGTACATTTTACGGGTGACAATGAGTCAATGTCATTCAACACAAAGTGATCTTGAAATGGAAGCCAAAAGCAAAAGTGTAGGTGAGAAAGTTTCAAGATTTGCAATGGTAAGCAATGGTTAATGTAAGCCTAACCTTATGGTGCACGTCTCACCCTGCGTCTGAGGAATACGTTCGATAGTAACAATGTATTATGTGTAGGCTACCATAACATTAGGCTTTGACATATCATTACATTCTTTCCATAGGTCTAGCCGAGCCTTAGCAGTAAAGCATACATAAGATAAAGTGGGAGACTTTGTTTGGGTTTCCAGAATTTTAAACAGGGCCTGTAATAAATACGGCAGAAAACTTTCTAGGCTAGTCCTAGACGATGATTTGACCATAGATCCTATACCATAGTGCTCAATGCCGAATTCACAGTTAGCTGGGTAAGCTCATTTTGAGCACAGAAAGGCAAATTATCAACCCTTTCCAACATTACAACATCTTGTAAATTTTTAATTCTATGGAGTGTACATATAGGCCTAATATAGCATACAGAGGCTTCTGTGGATTTGGTATTTCTGGTTTGTGAACTTGGGAAAAGGGGTTTGTTTCTGTTCTTCACTTGGTTTCTTAACAACTTTTTCATCGTCATGGCTGCACTGCAGTGATGTCGAATGGGTATTTTAGAAAGCGGTTAGATGCTGGGGTATACACCCTCGTCCGTTGGATGGAAACATAAATGGCGGTCCCGGGAGCAGGAATGGGAGCGAAGTCACTCCCCCGACCTGTCTTGTTATCCTCTGAACACTTATCAAAAAGAGAAGGCATGAAATTAGCCGGTGTTCATCCACAATCTAACATGGATAGGGTCTCAAATAAGCTACTGTAAGGGTTCCTGATTCTTGGGTCTTTAAACTAAACTGTAGACCAAAGCGAGAATATTACATGGGTGTGACATTGATTTTGTTCAATATAGTTTAGATCTAATGTATAAGGATCTTGAAATTCCATAAAAAGTAGGGTGGCCACTAGCATAGCAGCAAAGTGGAGAAGACATAAACGACTCGAGCATTTGACAAGATGACATATATGCTAGGGTTACCAGACATCAGGACTTCCCCGGACATTCCCTCTTTTTACTGACTTACGGACGGACTTATAATATTGCCAATAATATCCAGGTTTTAAATATCTTTAACCAAGTCTGCCAAATGTGACCAATGTTGCCATAGAAAATTGCTAATTTAGAAAATTCATGTGGCTGTAATATCAATCAAATATAGGCCTTTAGTGAACAATATTACAATTTGGCAAATTTTTAATTAATATATGGCTGTATTGCTGGCAGCCCCTTAAGTTTGAGTATTATTGACAGTGTTGGCTCGCAAGTTTGTACAGAACCTACGTATGTGTACATATTTGTGACAGCATGGATAGTGTGAAGTAATGCATCTCAATGCATAAGAACACCTTTTTGATTTATGTTACTTGAACTAACATTTCACAAAAGTGCATGAAATCATGGATAAGCAGTGAAAGTTTGTATAGCCTAGAGCACAAAATAAAAAACTTCAAATTGCTATGAATTTCTACAAATGGCATTCCATCAAATTGTGTTTCTTGTGGAACTAAATTAATTATGACTAATTTTTTTTTCTTCAATTTTTGGATTGGATGATTTGGATCATGGAATTTTGTTTCACCCGAGGTGCAGGAACCCCTGTATAAGGCTACAAATATGGCACCATTTTACTTGTAGACACCCCTTCAAAACCTTTTTTCTACTTAAAGGTTCCATAGAATTGTCAAATATTTTCATGTACAGATCATCATTTTAATAATAATTTTTTGTTGACTCAAATTTGACAGAACTTTATTTCAAGGTTTTTGAAGCATTCTTTGTGAGTGAGTTACAGATAATTTAGAAATGTTTTTACCACTCTGAATTACTGATTCCATAACAGGAGAATAATGAAGCATAACCATGGCAACAGAAGTAGCTCCTTCCACTGATAGTGGGAATGGTAAAGGAGAAGCCAAAACCATGACGCCACAAGATTTTTCTCATTTATTGGTTGAGCTTGAATCGCAAGATGAACTACTGAAGCCGATCAAACACTCGGCTAGAATTAAGGTAATTTATTGCCACAATATTATCATTTAATTTTTGTTTTGGAGTTTTTTTTTCCTTTCACCAATTTCTCTCCAGTATATGTAAATATTTATTATATTCAAATTGGGAAAACCTTCTATAAGCATTGCACTTTTTTTTTTCCTCCATTTCCATGCATTTGTTTAGTTTAAATATTATCATGATGAATGTTTTTTTATTTTTGTACCTGTCCCTCTAGATTGTGTAGTATATCAAAATTTTCGTTTACACTCAATAAGTAAATTGTTGTCATTGTCAAAAAATATTTATGTAATTATTTGTCATTAATTTAATAATTAATTAATAATTAATGTATTGTAATTATTAATGTAAAGTCTGTATGGTATTAAAACAAAGCAATTGTTAGAATGATGAATGTTGGCAGAGAAGATTCAATGGTTTTAGTACATGGGGAGTCTGCATCTTTAAGTTTCACTTAAAATTCGGATAAATTTAGTTTGTGAACACTTTTCATGGTTCCAGGGAATTATTAATTATGAATTTTTGGAACCCTGGGGAAAGTACAGTGTTTTTGAAAGGTGTTTAGCAGTTTTAGCATAGACCTTGTAATAAGTTTGGGGCAATGTTTATCACCTTTGAAAGACTTAAATTAATTTTTTAAACCCTTTAATACAAACAAGACTGTATATATGCCCATAGGCTGACAGTGCATCCAATATTAATTAAGATTAATTCTAGATATCTTTACCAAAATTGTGGATAGAATCGCAGATTTTAGTTTATATTCATTCCTTGATATGAAGATAAATTATTCGAAGTGTAATGTCAGTATTGCAGATAATATCTGGAGGAAGATGAAATACTTCATAGCAATTTTTTGTAATGAAATATTGCTGTAGTGTTTAGACTATAGTTTGACTTATTTCATATATAGGAAACAACATGGTGAACATGTAGGACACATAATGTAATTTTTATGACAGAGGTTTATTTGTGACTCGTGACTTTCGATCAAGTCATCTATGAGCTGAAATTTCAAGTGGATCTATTCTGGTAATTGTCACAAGTATAACTGCAGCCAATTGGTGTAGCATTTTCATCTCATAATAATGCAATCTTCATGTTTTTCTTTTGTTTTGTTTTCATTTATTGCGAACAGTACTCGGCCTTGGATGTCAGTAAGGAGCATATTGCATTGGGAGCCTCGACTGGCAGTGTGTACATTTTTCAAAGAGATAACTTGAAGTACATTTTACAATTATCAGGAAATGTAAGTATGATTATTTAGTTATTTATTTTTTGGTGGGGGGGGGAGGGATGGGGTCATTGTCAAATGCTATATATATGTAATCAATCTATGGGCCCTGGAAATGAGATTGCTTGAAAGTCACCCAAGGATGATGTAGAATATATTTTTGTGACTCGTTCAAGATCAGTTAAAGGCTCAAAAGTATCTTTTGGTTTAATCGATAAATCTGAACGTTCTTTCGTTCTGGTCTACAGAATGGGTCGATCTCCAAACTGCTGTTTTCAAGAAGATGTGATAGGCTGGCTGTTGTTACATGGTAAATATAAGCACTATAGTGTTGGTCTGTATGCACACGCCTTTAGTGTTTGGTACATTTATAAGTTTATCAAACTTACCACTCTGCATTAGACACTGGTAGACGCTTGAAGACCTGGTTACAGAAGCTTTGAATACTCTGGCTCTTATCTCTGGAACAAGTTACCAGATCACATTTGAACATGCTCTAAACTTTCTACATTCAAAAGTCTACTTAAGACCCATCTTTTCACATGTTTTTTTGTAAATTTATCTGCTTTCTTTGTAAAGCGCCTTGAGCAGTGACTTTTGTCTACTGATTTGGTGCTATATAAGTCTCATTTATTATAATTATTATTAATTGGGAAAAATTCTAGAACAAAAGTGCTTTCTTCATACTTCATTTTCAAAATTATACATAGGTCTCTTTGAAATGTTGCCTTTGCATGGTACGTGTTGTATTCATTTTCATAGTGTTGTAGTCGTTTCGTAGCGTTGTAGTCATTTTCATAGTGTTGTAGTCATTTCATAGTGTTGTAGTTATTTTCATATTATTGTAGTAGTTGTGTAGTTTTGTAGTAATTTTCATAGTGTTGTAGTCATTTCATAGTCTTGTAGTCATTTAAATAATGTTGTTGTTGTCAATTCATACAGTTGTAGTCATTTTATACATAGTGTTGTAGTCATTTAATAGTGTTGTAGTTATTTTCATATTGTTGTAGTGGTTGTGTAGTTTTGTAGTCATTTTCATAGTGTTGCTGTCAATTCATATTGTTTTAGTCATTTTCATAGTGTTGTTGTCAATTCATAGGGTTGTAGTCAATTACAGTGTTGTAGTCAATTCATAGTGTTGTTACTGTTGTAGTCATTTTGTAGTCATTTCACAGAGCTGCAGAAAGTTTGTAGCACTCATGGTGATTGCCACATAGTGTTATTTTGAAATTTGATGGTCACCGTCATAGTGTTGCAATATGACATCACGGTGCCCGTTGTAGTCAAGCACTCCATTGCAGTGTAACTCTCAAAAGTGTCATTATCTTTCCGTCATAGGGACAGTCTAATAGTCGTCTGGGAGCTCAACATCGAAGAGCGTAAAAACCCCGTCCAGATTCTGACCAGCACTACTCACAAAGATGCAGGTATAACCTGTCTGGCTTGGGACGAGTCAGGAAACAGAGTATTCGCCGGAGATGAGAGAGGATGGGTAACCATCACTAACGTGGACAGTAAGAAGGTACGATAATGCTCCGAGAGGCTTACCCTCCAACCTTTGACCCAGGTGGACCATGTTGTGATATTCCTATGCTATAGTCCCAACCCATGTATTCGTAAGGCCTCAAAAATTGGCCGACGTTGCTCTCTGAGTCGATGATTACATTTGCACATTGACTGGGAGGAAGTTCACTATCAGATTCCGTTGAAAGCAGTCCTTAAAAAATCTTGTACTGCTTTTATACAAAACACACCATAAAATCTTGTCCAACTATATTTGGGTTGGGAACCATAGCTTAATTATATAAACACATTAAAATGTTTTCTCTCACAAAGTTCTCTGCAGAATTTCATCAAAACCTTTTTTGTCATAGAAATATTATTTTCCTCTCTGGTTGAGTGATATAAATAATGCCACATTAAACAATTTAAAGCATTTCCAGCTGTGATGACATCATTCTCTCTGCTGTTGCCAGATGCAAAATTCATATCTCTGCCATATACCATTGTAGCATGCAAATGTGCTTCTTGATGGCACGATACAGGAAATTTCCGGCAATTTGGTCGATTTCAAAGCAATTATCTTCAGCCACGATAATATCCTCGTTATTGTAGTGCTTATATTTTTCTCCGTTAATCAAAGAAGATTTGAATGACATTCTAGCTATATTTTGTGTTCCAATTTTCAGTCTTCTTCTTCTTTTCCTATACAGCCGTCTGGACTCTTTAAACTTCTCTCGCAGGTCATACTCAAGGCAGATTCACAAATTGTTCAACTAGATTTTGTCAATGACGACCTGTTGGTTTCAACTCTTACCCGTATCCATGTTTGTTTCACGAGAAGGTTTGAAATTTGCTATATTTTACAAGCATACCAATAAAATTAATTTAAATTTGAAGATCAAGTTCAATCTAAAAGTTCATACATAGACTCCCATGAATCCTGGGTGGTAAAAATCTTGTCATTTTGAATACTTATATCCTAAGAATAAATATGGAGATTCGTAACCCGAAATATTTGTAGTAATTTCTTAAGAAAATGGCTTGAAATTGCAATTTGTTGCCAGATAACTTTTAGAGCACGCATGGGGGGGAACTTGCAAGCTTCAAAAAAAGGTTTACCAAAGCCTATTATATGCTCTGCAGAATTAACTTGCATGGAAAAAAAATTGTGAAATATGTATCGGGCCTAGCCATAATATTTTCAACAGGTGAATGAGGAACATGTAATATTTCTGATCTTATTTTTGTGATATAATGCAATACTGCCATTCTTGTCCTTTAGGTAGATGCTCATTGCATCTCTGAGACAGTAAGTAACCATGGCAATGTGTGAAGGGGACAACTTACATCCCAACATATCTTTCTTCTGGCATGACTGTAAATTTAATTTCTTAATAGCAACGTACAAAACGAATCGCTAATAGTGAAGATTTGGAATTCCGCACTTTTTTTAACCTTTAATTTTCTCCTTTATACTTAAATCTGTTACAGAAAGAAATGTACAACAATTGGTAAAAAGTTAAGGTAAGATCAAATCAATTTTTCATACGAATTCAGTTTTTAATTTCTTTAAGAAGCAAACGAATATAACAAAGGTTAGCAACCGTTCCAAAAATGCCGTCTGCAATAACGAAGATTGTGAATTAATTGAAAGTGAATCCTCGATCCTGTAAAACTGTGTGAGTTGGAAGGAGAGAAAAGTCATGTCAAATAGGCCAACAGCTTGAATCTATATCATTTACAATCTTAACCTTCTGTCAAGACACTCAAACAGGGGCCTCATAATTAGCAACCAAAAATTTCTCCTTGTAAGTGTCACATGAGAGGAATAAATTTGAATTGCATTTGATAAATAATTCAATTTTCAGGGAAGGATTTTTCGGAGCTTGCTTTCATAGGTCATCGAACGCTGGCCGAGAAGCGATGGTTTTGTCAGCGAGACCAGGAAGTCGAATCTGGGAGGTACTGACTACTTTTTGATACATCATTTATTATTCGCCATTATGTTACTCCACTATACTGTGAGACAATGCCACGTCAACCTTCCCGCCGTTCTTTAGGCGGTAAGACGATTAGAAGAAAGAATTTTAAATAACTGAATGAGTCAGTCAGTCAGTGTTTGAGTAAGTCAGTCAGTGAAATAAGTTGAACGAAATTTATTAATCAGAAAAAGAGAGAACATCCAGAAAGAAAGCACATTTTAGCCAATGATACATGCTTTGCCCTACTGCTTGCCACTGCTGAGGAATATTTTCAGAAAAATGCAACAAAACCCTTGATATCTATGCAAATGATTTACCAACTGTAAGGAACAGCAAATTACAGGCTTCACAAAATACTGATGGGAAGTGATGGCTGATTCATCTGCTTGTAAGCTTGAAAAAAATAGAATTAATACCACCATTTTGCATAACCCTCAGAAGCTTTCCAATGAATGATAGTGTTAGCTAAGGAGTCTTAGCTCAGTGGTTAACGCCGGTGCCTTCCAAGCCTAAGGTCCCCGGTTTGAGTCACTCCAAGATTAATGTATGTCGTCCAGTTACAGAGTTGTTGACAATCGACAATTCATAATCATGGACGTTAAAGATGAATATAAGAGACTGACTTCGGTCAGCTTGTGGCTTTGATAAGCCAATGAGGCTTCTTCGCGAGTTCCTGCTTGCAGGAGGATCTAAATACATACATAGTGACTTTTCTGGCAGTGGCTTTTATACAGATCCAGTGTTGTAATAGGCAGTCTAGAGTTTTATAGATGTCTATTGATGCTGATACAACTTCTTATTTTTTCAAGAGACTAGCAATGTCTTTTTGCAAAGCAAAGATCCTTAAATATATGGTTTTGTTGGAATAACAGTTTTTTGGGGAAAATGTAGGAAAACAAACCTGATATATTTATGGTTAATTTTTAATAAAAAAGAAAGTGTAATCTATACCTACTTACTCTGCCACAGGCCAATACTAATGGAGAAGTTCTTAAAACTCACCAGTTTAAGAAACTGTTAGCCGTTCCGCCATTACCTGTGGTGTCCCTTCAGTGAGTATTATTTTTCAATGTCATAATGATGTGATGATTATGCTGGTTCTGTTAGTTAAATTATTATTTCTCAGAATTTATCAACTGTTATCCAATTTTCCAAATTCTGTTTTGCATGTGAATAATGACTAACACAAAGAGATTGGATGGACAACAAAAGAAAATGAAATTTGTAATTTTTAGTTTGATAAGTTTTTAACTCAATTGGTACAGAAAAATTGGTAAAAATTCCATTTTGGGATATGAATAATATTTACTTTCAGACATATTGTTCTCTGAAAGTACCTTTTTTGCTGCCTCATTTTAATTTCTAAGTGCAATAAAGGCAAGTAAAAGCTTACTAAGTTTAATTCTAAAATGCAACTTGATTAAGTATCACTTGATATACTGAGCCAAACAAAAATGACATATTAGAATTTAAATACAGTTATTACTACCTTAACCCTAAAAATGGAAGCACCCAATCCCATCTTTATTAGGTATCTTTATTTGTGGATGTGAAATTTAGATGACCAGAGGAAGCATTGGTAAAATGGTCAGAAATATGCAAACCAAATGCTAGAAGGTTGCTGCAAGTTACTTCCTTGCATGGGAAGTTTGTTCAACGTAATTAGTTATTACCTTTACGTACAATGGAATATGCCATCTGCATATGGTTTCTTCACTTGTTAAAGTTGAAATTGAGTTGATTTGAATACATTGTTTATCTTTTACAGGTCAAAGTTTCCAAGATTTCTTCCTGAATTTCCTAGTACAGCTCAGTCTCTGATTTTCACCAAACTTTTGATGATAAGGTTTGTATGAAACTTTATTTTGAGCAACAAATGATATTAAAAAGATAGCAGATTTATAAACTTACTTTGGCTTTTTTTCCTCATTGTGCAATGACCACACCCATATTTTGTATATCAAGAATGGAACGAGCTATATGTCAATGCACTTCATCGTTACAAACTGATTTGTTAAATATCGGAATTGGTTATCTCATTAAAGAGTTTTAATGATGCATTTTACCACAGAGAAGATCAAATACTGTTTTATTCAATCAATGTGAAGTATGTTTGCAGTTCAAATTAATTATTTATTGTCTTTTTGTTGTTTCCAATAAATGATTAGGACTTGTATCATAAAGTGTTCAATTATAAGAAAAAGGTAATATGCAAATGTGCCAATTCTTTTTCATTAGGTTTAACCTTTGACCTCAGTATATCATGCTTGTTAAAGACTGAATTTGAAATACTGTAATTCCTAAAACAAGCCATGTGATTTGTTCATTAATATTATTCATATCTTTACTGAATAACAGTTAAAAATAATGAAAAGAACAATCAATAAAAATCTGTAATGCATTAACATGAGGTTAATTTTTTGGGGGGGTCATTGTAGCTGCTTATTTCAGTGTAAAATCACCCATCTATTTGCCATGAATGTTAAAGATTTTTTCTCATATTTTATTCCTTTCAACAGTGACCATTTTATACTAGCTCTGGCTTCTAGTGGTATATACATTCTTGATCTAGAAAATGTTCAGGTCATCCTTTGGACGGATTCGATAAAAGGTAACAGGCCAAACTGTAAGATTAAGTTTAAAGGAGCAATCGTTTCATTCTCTCTGATTGTGCGTGCCTCTTTGCTTCATCAAATAAAAACAAAAACAAATATGTCAAATAGGAAGATGAAGCCAACATGCTACTTCAGAGAAACATAAATGAGTAGACAAGGTGAAGGGAAAAATATTTGTGTGAGGGTGAAGATGTGTGGGAGAGAGATCGCTTTCTTTTTTGATGTTGAGACCATGATTGTTGTAATTGCAGGGGCTAGTAGCGGGGGGGGGCAGGGCACTGGGGGGACGTTCCCCCCACTTTTTCCCAAAATAGCAAATGTGCCCAACTGGCAAATAAAATGTTCCCCTTTGATGAAGAACTGTCCTTTAGATATCTTAAGCCTTTGTTAATATTAATATTTTATTTTAATTATTCATTTTTAGTCTGTACATGCTATTTTTAAAATGGCATCCCATATCTTTTTGTAGAACGGTTAATAATAAACAATTTCAATAAATAGTATTGATAGGCATACTAACACATCATATATATGTAAGTGATATGGCCGGTGTGTATCCGTTTATAGCATAACGAGTGGTGGTTGTGGAATGAGAAAGTGTCCCTCTGATGTTGTGCCCCCCCAACTTTTGGTAGCTTCTTATACCCCCCTGTGTAAAGGCATTGCATCCACGGTCATTCTCTGCTATAACATGGGCAAACTGTCTCAGAGCGATCACTTAAAACTTAAAGGTTGAATTTACCATCCTTTTAATCTTCCTCTGAAGATTAGCATTTACCAATACAGCCTTTCTGTAGTAGAAAGGTAGTTTATTAAAAGAAAAACAATTCTCACTCCTGTTGGTAACAAACCTAAGACTTTTCGAGCTTAAATTAGATTGCAAATATTTTCATTCAAACACTTTATAAATAATAATGCTCTCATTTCTTTCTTGCAGATGTTCTAAGCGTGTCTCTGTTCAGAAAGGACATTTACTGTCTTCATGCCGATCAACAAATTCGCAAGTACAGCCTCTGCGGCATAGCCAGGTGCGCTGCAAAATTGTTTCGTAGAAATAGGACGACGGAAAGTTTACAGGTATGTTTAACTTTCCAGACTTGTATCAAGAGAAAAATTTCTAGGACTCATTTGTCTGTACAGAGTATGAGAAGCATGTTGCAAAGACTCGAAGAATCAAACGAACCGGATGATTCCGTGAAGACGTTCAGAGAAATGTTGTCCGAGCTGGAGCTGACACAAGGAGACACCGTTTCCATGGCGAGTAGCCATGGTAGCAATGATTCTGGAGATGTCGTCAGGCTGGAATCGGGCATACATGTAATACGGAGGCGAAACCCAAGCGAGAATTCCGACGAAGGCCACATACTCGTGACGGGAGCGGAGAGTTGCAATCAGGGTCAGAACTTAGAACGAGTTGCCGGCCATGATATTTCTGGAGTAGTCGTTTCAGAATTTGGTGCTAATGATGAGGACGAGATGGATGGAGATCCTGTGATGACAACAGATGCTGTTCACAAAGTGGAGGATGAGAGGCCACCAGAGGCCACACATCAGAATACAGAAGATGTGGATCAAACAGTTCATAATGTGTTGCTGTCTTTGGAAAGTCAAAGTTCAAAGCCTTCGGTAGAAGTCATAGGACTGAGTTCACCTGAGGTCATAGGACAGAGGTCACCAGAGGTCAGAAACGACAGGGAAATGAGACATGACGGTACCGAAGATGTAGATAAAGTTAGGGATAGTGAAACAGTGCCTTCGAAAGGTCAGAGTTCAGGTCATTCAACAGTAACTGAGGGTCAAATGTCACCAGAGGTCAGCAGTGACACAGACGTGACACACGAAGATACAGATCCGGCATTAGCTGATGAAACCGCCGATAATGGGGTATCGTCGTTGAAAGTTTGTACCACCCAGGAGGAAGAGTTGAGAGGTCTTGCAAGAGGGGAAAGTATCGGTAGTTGTGCTAGTCATGTCACACATGACAAAAATGCAGTGATAAACTCTAAAGTCACTCAAAATACAGAGAATGTTACCAATGACAAGGCCGACATTTCGTCCGACGAGAAAGAAGAGAAAGAAAAGAAGTTGAAAAAGTATGACCCATCAGGTAACTTGGCAGATGATAATTCTTGTACCGACTCTTTGCTTCCAGCGGACAAACCGATTTGTGAGAGAGATGGTTCCTCTACATTCGATTTGCCTAACCCGCAAGAAACAGAATCACAAGGGATTCTTGAAACGACTACTATGCAACATGAACTTAATGACACGCCAGAGGAATTAAGTCCTTTGGATGATTTGTCTACCGAGCAGACATCCTTGTGTGATGGTAGAGATCCTCAGGCTGGCATGGACTCCACAATAGCTGTGAAAAACACATTTTGCTCCGGTGCAATTTACGAAGAGAAAATTGTCAATTGTGAAAAAAATATACTCCGTCCAAGATCAGAAAATTTAGCCTCTGAACCAGCAGAGAACGGTGATAAAGGTGAAGTGGCAGTGGTTGGTACGGATGTGAAGAGGGACGAGACCATCTTGAGGACAGACGTTGCCGGGGGAACAGACGTCGCGATGGGAGAGAGCGAGAGGCAGCGTGATGATGAAGATGTTTTCATCTCAGAGCCCGCTGGAGTAAAGCGAGAGTCGACTCCAGATGTGGTTCCTGTAGACAGTCCTGTCCAGGAGCAGGACGTCCTGTCGTCCAGTGGGAAGGACACAAAAGCGGTGGTTTTGAAAGAGAAACGAAAAAAGTTGAAGAAATCAAGAAGGGAGTCAAGGATTGTTGAAATTGGTAAGTGAATGTAAAACATGAGCAAATGTTCATCCCTTTTTCATCTTTGTTTCACTAACTTTTCATCTTTTACACTCACTGTTCACAACATCATTTTGTTCAATGTGTTATGGACCAGTACAGTGTAATAACTTCCGGTGTAATGTCATTCTAGTTAAATCCAAATTCAAATCCATATATTTATAAAACGTTTTTCACGATCAAAGAATCTTCGAATGCGCTGTACAACAGTAAGAATATAAAATATATTCACAAAATGCCCTAATAGACAATACAGAAAAAGGAGGTATGTTAAAACTTTTCATTTAACCTGTTTGTTTTCATTTAACCTGTGATTTAAGTTTACGTGTAAAAAGAATCCACAGATCAAGGTTCTTTAATATCATTTGGTAAAGCGTTCCACCATTTTGGGTCCATAACACTAAAGGACCGTGAAGCGCAAATGTCTTTACTTCTTGTGAAAGGAATTTAATTTGCGTCGATAGATATTATTGGATTTCATGTCCCGGTTACTTCTTGGCAAATTCCACCTAGAGATTGCTCAAATAGTGAATTGCCTTTTTATTAAGCCAATTTGTACACTAAAGTGAGGACCTTTGGCTGAATTGGCAATCTAATTGGAAGCCAATGTATTATTTTAGGACAATCCCTACTATAACTGACAAATCTGTGGTTATAGTAAACCATCTGTAAAAAGGATATTGGTCCAAAGTAAATCTTTAGTTGAACTATAACTTCCCATTTGGGTTGCTGGTAATTAAATACATTGGAGTATAACTTTGTTATTAAAACTTAACAGGATTCAAAGCTTTTATAAGATCCAACGTAAGGAATATCATGGCCAATTTTTGATGGTCGGTCAGTCGATCAGGATTTGCCAAATTAATTCTTTTTGAGATTCAAATTTATCCTCACAGGGACAGTGAAGGGTCCGAAAACTTCGCCATCAAAGCCGATACCAACAAGTCCTGAGCCATCCACCAGTCCCTCCAAGACTTCCACTCTGAAGGGTTCATCACCACATTTCTTCCCGTCCAGTTTTAAGCAGAGTCCAACCAAAGAAATGGATGTCAACTTTGCGACGAAACACAGAGAGTTCAGTCCACCGAGGAATAACGTAACAGAGGGAGAAGAGAACATCAAAAACACCCATCACACCCCAGATGGATTGTTGAAGATGGGGAATTCTTTTAAGAATGTTACCAGAAGGTCAGGCATTATCAAATTTCCGTTTTGAGGTCTACGGTAGTAAATAAACTGCCAAATTTCTCTCGAAGTATTCCTTCCCTGCTATCTCTCTAGGTCAGGGTTCCCCTAACTTTATCCCCCCACGAACCCCCTGTGGTTTTCAGAGTTGTCCATGAACCCCCAACTTTTTGTCATTATAATACTATAATACGCATAACAGTGCTTCGTAAAAGATCAAGTTCATAGTGTAATATTGTAATGAAAAAAAACAAAAAGAGTTTGTCCTTAGGTACGACTTTTGTACATCACTAAATTTTATGATATATCAGATTTTAGTTGAACAAAAAGTACTCTAGTTTTGACTTTCAGAATCGTCTCACGAACCCCCCTGGGATGGACTCACGCATCCCTTGGGGGTGCATGCACCCCAGTTAGGGAACCCCTGCTCTAGGTTTTATCAAAAGAGATTATGGTGGGATCCTTGGTAAGATAGGATACAAGGCACTGTATCTTCTGACTTGCAAAGAAATTTATGGCTGTATAGGGATCTCCACCAACTATTGGCTGGATAGCTCATGTGGTAGAGCGCAGGACATATAAAAACTGAGGTTCACTTTGAAGTTCACTTTGGAACTGCAGGAATATATATAAAAAATGTGTCCTTTTGTTTGTTTACATGCCGGGAAAGTGTCCATTAGCTATAGGTTGCATCCAAAAACCCGCCGCTTTTACTGAACGACAGGGATTTCCAGTTGGTTAGCTGAGTGATCAGTCAGTCACCCATCTTTTAGCATCTTAATTTAGCTGCATATATTCCTCTATTATGCAACTCTTCACACAGCTAGTAGCCAAATTACTATCAGATCAAGGCAGACATGGCAAGGTGTGAACAAATCAACTCTTCCAAACTCACCAATCTGTTTGCAGGAGAGATAATGTTTCAGTAAGTTGATGTCAAGAGAGCTGAAAATGCAACCTATGGTTAATGGACTAATTCTCATCATGTAGGCAATTAAACAAAACTAAAAATTGCTACTAACAGCAACAAAAAAAAGGGAAAAAAAAGATCATAATGCGATAATTCTTTTACGTATTCTGAGTGCATGTTTTTTTCTTTACCTTAGTCTTTCACAAAAGTTGAACAAAACTTCTCCGCTGAAAAGATTGCGAAGCTCGGATGGTTCTTCCTCTTCCTCCCATCAACGAGAGGACAAGTTTCCTGCGGTCATGATATCTCCTCACTCTACGCAACTCAAACTTCTAGAGGAAGCGACAGAAACAGCCAGGTTGGTCGCTCAGATGTTGATTTATTCTGTTTCCATGGTGATCTCACTGTTCTTGATAGTTGGACTAACTTTAGGTGGTCAGAAGACTTTTTGTCTGAAGATTTTCAACGATCCTGCTTTGAAATATGCCCATACTCATTAATTTACCAAGACTGCAAAAGTTGAAGATGTTATTTAAAAACAAAGATTTGTCAAAACTTGAGCTCCAGTATAATTAAGGCACGTGTTCATGTTCATGCACATTACACATGTTTTGTTGTTTACAGATTAACATTTTCTTGATTGTGTGTATACAGTCATATCCTGAGAAATATTGAGAGAAATGTTAGAGAAAGCAATTTTAATAAGTGTTGCACTTCTGTTTCCTCCTTTTCCCATGCAGTAAAGGTACAATAAGATAACAGTAGTTAATTTCCTTGTATATA
>JAIPMN010019035.1:6958-17889 GCA_020650975.1 Apostichopus californicus
ATGCCCCCCCCCCCCCCCTCATCTACTCTAGCTCTCATGAAACAGTTTACATCCTCCAACCTGCAGACGAGGCTGTACTTACCCACTGATCATGTTCCTCCATCCAGATATTGAGGTTACGATCCAGGTACCTCTCCGTCCACCCTATGACACTAGGTACCATGTTCTCCATATCGTGTGTTGCACAGTGGAGTGCCAGCCTACCACTAAAGGCGATGAGTGCAGCGATTCGTCCCCATGACACACCTACAAGGGATTAACACAAGAAATATAGGCAAAAAGTGTGGAGACTTATTTCTTCCTTTGAAATATGTACATGAACTCATCAATTGCTGGACTCGTAAGGACTAAATCCTAAGGAAAAATTCCGATCGAAAAAAACCTGTGTAGGCACTTAAAACGGTAGGATGACAAGGAGGGGCAATGACCGAGGAGCTGGTCATGGAGGGAGCACAGTGTTAAAGGGTTACCAAAGGACATTATCGGCACGGTAGAACGGGTGCTAAGGTTGTGAGGAGACAGGTAAGCGAGGAACGAAGTAAATTCCTGGATTGCACACAGTATAATGGAAAGAAATAACATTCACAAAGATTCAAATAACTTGAGGCACAAAGTTCCAAACCAACAGTTATGGGTATGTACACCTCGGCCAAAACTGAACGACATGGATGGCCGAGACAACTGTTACCAACATAAATAATCCCATATATGGTCATTTGGTCACCTTTCACTCCATGTTACTACTGTATATCTCCCCATCACTTTGAAAATCTCCTCTCCATGACCACTTCCAACAAAGTATGTTGTGACCACTCCATGACCACTCCATGACCACTTCCAACAAAACTCCACTGCAAAGTTTGCAACAGCTTTGATATTTTGGTATTCCACCAACAGAACAGATGTTGTTTTCTAAGGTCACCACCAGTTTTTTAACTGTCCACTTGCATAACTGCTGATTGGAGAAAGCATTTTTCCATATTCATATCTAAACCAGCTAAACGGCCACTTCAACTTCCAAATTGTGACTGACGTTTACAGGGTAACTGAGGATTGAAGTAAATCAAATATTTTCCTGCAAGCCATGACAGGTAGCTAGATCGTAGACAATTTCTGCAACGGAATATGAATGATGTTTTCTAAGAGAGCACCCCCTACTCAGCTACAGTATTTAAATTTCCATTCCACAGGCAAACCTCACTAAGGAGATTTACATATTTTTAACAGCCGTCTCCACATAACGCTGGTTCGACTTCAAAGCAATTAAATACATATATACCCTGCAGACCTCAGAAAATGTTCTCGACAGGATCTTAGAATGGGTCATGTTGTACTTGCTTGTCGTACAGTAAAACCACTCCTCTTACGTTTGCAGCACTGCTCAATGATGGTGAACTCATACGCACTGATTTACCAACGGTAATGTACAAGTAATACAACCCTGCTACAGAATAGGTCAAAACCATATATCCTCATATCACTTTGTTTTTATGAAATTGTGAATTTTTCAAAAGTTTATAATATTTTGTGAGTGCATCACAACTGAAGATGCTTGTTTTTGTGGTTTTTCTCCATAATGTTTAAATCAAAACTATTTATATAGGAAGTTACTATTTCTAATAAAAAGTTACATCCTCATGAAATTGTGAATACAGAGACAATTGACATCGTAGCAATCGTCCCGACGACGGTATCACATTGCACGGATTAACCAACAAGATTACAATAGGGAACTCAAGCTTTTGAGCAAGATCTTCCATGCATCGAGTTATATTCTTTTCTTCAAATGGTTTTGAAACAACTTCCTGCTGACAATTGCACCGCAGTGATGGGGAGAAGGAAGTATTCGTCTCTCTCAGCATCTGACCAAGATCCTTCTTGACATTTGAAAGTAACAAAGTCCATCTCGAATAAAAACATTTGTAAACATACATGTCTTACCTTGATGGCCATTTTGTTGGTCTCTGAATAATTCATCGGCAAGGTCCTTGAACTGGGCGTAGGCAGTAGTAGCATTGACATTCAGCTGGTCACAGACTCGTGCGAAAAAGTCAGGGTTCTTAGTCTCTATTTGGGTACCTGCATTGACACATGAGATAGGAACGAAAAACTGAAGTTTTGAAAGTATGTTTGGTACGGGAACTGGGTCGGGTGACTTAGAAGAACTGCGTTAAATTATTGTCTGGACCTGTAGTTAACAAACAGTCCTGTGGTTCTGCAGTTTAACTTTCTTCTCAACCATAAATAGATCTGTTTTTCCTTGAGGTAATTTAATAGGCGTTTGAATTTCTGATCATACAACGGTTTGTTGGATCAAAACAAAATAAAGTATGCATGCAATCAATAAATAAAATATAAACATGAGCCGAGAGTAGAAGAAGAAGCCCTTAACTTAAGTTTTGAGTAATCACTAGCAAAAAACAGTCTCTGGTCTCTACAGGGTGCAGACTATCACTGGTTGTTGACCTGGGTCACAGACACTATCATGATTCTAATGACTACTGTACAGTACTTACTACCTGTGCATGTTACCTATCAATAACCTGACTTTATCTATTAAGAAGCTTATATCAATCAATTTGTTGGACTACAGAATCTATACTTAACTACAGTAGCTGCATAGACAAGTTATTCTGAACAGTTATAAAGCAAAGCTTTTGAGGTCCAAAAAGTAAAAATACACAAATTTTCCAAACTAAGTATGCATAATTTCATCCTTGGGTGTGATTGCCATATAAATAAAATAATACATAAATATCAAGACAGTTTTCTAAAACAATAATAACTTGAAACTCAGCCTGAGAGTACAAAAGAATTTTTTTTGTCGGGGACTTAATCACAATTTGAGTTCAAAAGATTATGCTCAAGTCGTCCTGTTCTAAAGTGCTGAAATACTTGTTACAAAACTTGTCAAATTGATCACCTATTTCTCGTATTCTAGCTGCTACGGCATTCACTGGATCGTCTCTCACATGGTCATAATTTGGTAGTGGTACCTCCTTTCGGATTCTATAGATGCAATAGTCTTCCATATAAGCCCTGGTGGTTAGACCTTCATTCATCTGCAAAAAGACACACAAAAATTAAGGTTTCAAAATGGAAGGTCACGACAAAGAATGTTGACTTCAAAATCCTCCTCCTACTTAATACCCCACCCCTTCCTCTGGCCCACCTTCTCCCACGTCATCTCCCATCACTCACCCCCTCGATTGCCACCCTCTCCCATCCCTGCAAGTCCCCATCCTGAGAAATATCTGTATTTAAGTATCCATTACTGGTGATGATGATTACAGTGCTGTACGTTAAGGCTAATATCTCAGCATTCTTACAGCTGTAGAGACTTTAAAGTAAGAGATGGCTTCATTGAAAGATACAGTACAATACGACGGTAAATTTGTCCATATGAAGCTACAGACTTTACAGTACGAGATCGCTTCATTGACAGATACAATTTACAATGGTATAGTTGTCCATAAGAAGCTACAGACTTTACAGTACGAGATCGCTTCATTGGCAGATACAATTTACAATGGTAAAGTTGTCCATATTAAGCTACAGACTTTACAGTAAGAGATGGCTACATTGACAGATACAATACAATGGTAAAGTTGTCCATAAGAAGCTACATAGTTAACAGTAAGAGATCGCTTCATTGACAGATACAATTTACAATGGTATAGTTGTCCATAAGAAGCTACAGACTTTACAGTACGAGATCGCTTCATTGGCAGATACAATTCACAATGGTAAAGTTGTCCATAAGAAGCTACATAGTTAACAGTAAGAGATCGCTTCATTGACAGATACAATTTACAATGGTAAAGTTGTCCATATGAAGCTACAGACTTTACAGTACGAGATCGCTTCATTGACAGATACAATTCACAATGGTAAAGTTGTCCATGTTAAGCTACAGACTTTACAGTAAGAGATGGCTACATTGACAGATACAATACAATGGTAAAGCTGTCCATAAGAAGATATTGAGTTGACAGTAAGAGATCGCTACATTGACAGATACTGTACAATACAATGGTAAAGTTGTCCATATGAAGCTACAGACTTTACAGTACGAGATCGCTTCATTGACAGATACAATTCACAATGGTAAAGTTGTCCATAAGATGATACTGAGTTGACAGTAAGAGATCGTTTCATTGACAGATATAATACCATGATATCGTTGTCCGTAAGACGAGAAGGTTCACTATGTCAACATCGCGAGACTTGAACATCTTTATAGCACTTATATCATAAGATATCAAGAAATGACACGACCATACGGCCACTCCAGGAGCAGATGTCAGAAACCTTGTAGCTTGATACCGTTAATTTGTCATATCATTCTCTAGACCCTAGAACCAGTTCAGTGATTACTAAAAGCAACTCAACTGTCGGTGTCACATTGATGATGTCATATTCACAAACATATTCCAAAGGATGTATAGAAGGTAAAAATCCAATGTATTCCGGGCAATTTCCGTAAGATTTTGTATCCACTACGGAAACGCATGTGTAGACACTTTGGATGGTAGAATGAGAAGGAAGGGCAACGACCGGAGGAGCCGGTCGCTGAGGGTGCACAGTGTTAAAAGATTACCAGGGCATACTAGACACGGTAGAATGAGGTGCTAAGGTTGTGAGGAGACAGGTAAGCTAGGAGCGAAGTAAATATTGGAATTGATCAATGCGTAGTGGTCAATACCAGTTAAGGTCACACACACAAGCCATAGAAGTTCTCAAACGGAAAGTACCAGTTTGGCTACATACAGTACATCAGGAGTGTACCAGGCATGTACGTTAGGTCATTGGGGTATAAACTAAACACATCATGTGCTCTATGAATCTATACTAGTTCTGTAGCTACTGTAAGTGTATGTGTAAAAGTAAGTTGGCCTGACGTTTCGATCCTAGCAGGATCTTCTTCAGAGGCTAAATGACAAGTATGTAACAGTAACAGAAGGGACAAAAACACGCACAAAATACAGACAGGTTAATGAGCATGGTGAACACAAAGAGATAGATGTAAGGGGATTAGTAGACAAGGGATGGAGAGAAGAAAGCAATAGGGGAAGAGGAGTGGTGTTTGCTACTGTGCTACTGTAAGTATTAGCTTTCAATATCCCAGTGAAAGATCTCTGGCTACACTAGTAGTTCTGGAAACCATTAGTAACATGAATGTCTGGATCAGAATAAAGCCCAGTACTGAACATTTTTGAATTGCGCGAGATACTCTGACTCACTGACTGAAAAGTTAAAAAAAAAAATTAATGAAATAAAATAACTAGATTTCACTGACTGAAAAAAAAAAAAATAAAATAAAATATAACAAAAAAAAAAAAAAAAAACTAAAATAACATAAAATAAAATAACAAAAATAAATAAATTTAAAATAAATAAAATAAAATAAAAATTATAATAAAATAAAATAAAACAAAATAAAATAAAACAAAAATAAAATAATAATATGCAAACCAACTGATTATGACCATGCATGCAGTGTGCTCTCACCATACATATCCTATTCATGATGTCTTTATGGCTAACAGTGACTCTTGTCGAAACTTCCCTCTACTCAGAAGTGAAATATACCGTACTACGCCTGACACTTGACTATATATACTACAGTACAACTCATTCACCAAATCTTTTTTTATTTCCTTACGTAAAATAAAAACCCCTTCATATATCCTGTTGATTACTTTCATACCTGTTTGAAAACCTTAAAGACATAAATGTCAATTGTGAAAGTGACAAAAAACTAAACAAAAACATTGCTAGTACCAAACACATACATATCGCACAGGATGTGAATTTCCACCAGAAAAGATCACTACTGAGACTATTAAGTAAAAAAACTCTCGTATTCTAATACGTCACTAGGCCTGCATAAGAACGAAAGTGCATCAGATCAATGGTGCAAACGAAATGTCTTTTATTGACCGAATCTAAAAATAGCTACAGCAATTGGATTGAGCATGCGTTGCCTACTGACATCACAGTAATAAACTTGTGCACAGGCTCTCAAAGACGGGGCACGAATATATTTATTCTTAACTCATTTTAATTTCTGAACAGGATGTTTTGTCGTGAATTGCCACACACACACACACACATGGACGGATGTAGTCTTTACCCATTGATGTAATGTAAAGAACACATGCGTACACACACCATGAGCGATTCAAACAGGCATCATGTACATTAGTACCTCCTGACAGTTCTAAATATAGAATCAAAACCATACACAACTAATTCACATTTTAATCATCAGTGCAGGCGAAGGTAGAGCTGTGTGCAGATCCGTACAGTAATATGGTACAGAGCTTACTGTATAATATAGCTCTGCACTCACAGTATTGACAATGGACTATGTACTGTTCATTCATAAGATGATGCGTGTGCACAACTTTTGGAGTTAATACTGTGCAGTATATATGCAACTTGAATATGTACTGTAGGAGAGACTGCTCCAATGTGCTATTGGCTTGTAATGTGCGTGGGTGTGTATGTAATTTATTAAAAGCATTTGTAATCACTGTACGTAGGTAGGATATTGATCACCGTGTACGCACAGTACAGTACTACTTGTAATACAGTACAGTACAATATATATACATACATGTATGTATAACAGGCTTGTGTGAATTAGGGAATTGCAGATCTGACATTGAGTGAAGTAAAATTGCAAACTTTGACATCGTTATACAAACTATTCATCCAGATTTCTAATATTGCACTTGCGAGCAATAAACTTGTATACTAACTTGTATAATATTAGGAGTGTTAGCTCAGTGGTTAACGCTGGTGCCTTTCAATCATAAGGTCCCCGGTTTGAGTCACTCCCAGTAATGTATGTCGTCCAGTTATAGAGTTGTTGACAATGAACAATTCATAATCATTGGCATTAAATATGAATGTAAGAGACTACTTCGGTCAGCTTGCGGCTATGATAAGCCAATGAGGCTTCTTCACGAGTTCCTGCTTGCAGGAGGATCTAATATACATACTGTACGTATGTGTGTACATATACATGTGTGTATGTATGCATGTACAGTACGTATGTAGGTACGTACGTACGTACCTACAGGTATGTATGTATGTATGTTTGTTTCTGTCAGTTTTATATTGACACAATCGCATTTCCGGTTTTCTACACACACCTTGCAAGCAGCTGCATGTCCTCATCCAGTACTGTTTCAATACGATGACACCGGATACTGAAACTATTTTATAAAATTAACAACAAAGTCAACAATTCACATTGAAAGGATACAAACTGAAAGTGAACTACGGTCTATATCTTGCACAATACAGATCGAAGTTCAGACTTGATAATTTGTGTCCTACGTAATAATCAGTTTATTGACTACGTAGCCTACGTAGAAGTGCGGCATTGCATGTTTACTCAGGTGTAAATGCTCATCGACGCACCGGTCGGTATCCTGAATGAACACAGATCTGTAAACATATCTTCAACTTCCGTTTATATAGTAGAATGCATTACATTTAATTGTACCAAAGTCCACGTGTATAAATAGATATGACGTCAATGAATGTAGTCAGTCACGGCTAGCATGTACTTCCACGTGTTGAGAGTGAATTCTGCTGAATTCGCAATGCAGGTATACACACAGTACTGTACTGTATATTAGTTGTATGATGTGAGATACAATTTACTTGAATACAGCAAAATTATCCCAAATGTTATTGAATGAGAATTTAAAAAGAAGCAGATAACACTGCCATATTTGTCCCAGCTGGAGGATGACCTGTGGCACAAAATTAATTTCATTTATTCAAGACTGCTGTAAGTCTACAATACAAAGCACCTAGAGCTAGCAATCCACGTCATATTAAAGACTGCTGTAAGTCTACAATACAATGCACCTAGAGCAGTCCATGTCATATTAAAGAGTGCTATAAGTCTACAATACAAAGCATCTCCAGCAGTCCATGTCATATTAGAGACTGCTGTAAGTCTACAATACAATGCACCTAGAGCAGTCCATGTCATATTAAAGAGTGCTATAAGTCTACAATACAAAGCATCTCCAGCAGTCCATGTCATATTAGAGACTGCTGTAAGTCTACAAAACAATGCACCTACAGTAGAGCAGTCCATGTCATATTAAAGAGTGCTATAAGTCTACAATACAAAGCATCTCCAGCAGTCCATGTCATATTAGAGACTGCTGTAAGTCTACAATACAAAGCAGCTAGAGCAGTCCACGTCATATTAAAGACTGCTGTAAGTCTATAAAACAAAGCACCTACAGTACAGCTAGCAGTCAAGGTCATATTAAAGACTGCTGTAAGTCTACAATACAAAGCACATTTAGCAGTCCACGTCATATTTCTATACTACTTTAAAAGTAGGCTCATCAATGAAAGTGACTGGACTAATGATTCTAACACACAGACCATTATTACAGTATTAAGGTCTCAGTTCCCTAAGATGCAACACAAAACTCAATTTGAAAACACTAATGACTCTTCTGGCCTCTTATGATGCTTTATGCTTCTGGCTGTGGATCATGGGGTAAGGGAGTTACTGTAGGGGGAGGGTAAGGTGAAGGGTAAGGTGATTGGAAGGCAAGTTATTCAGATTGTGCATCGTTACCACACAGTCTGGTTTGCTTCCCCTGTAAATTTTTGTCTGATCAAACTGTTTGAGCCAATTAAGCCTGACGGAAGGAACATTCTTATTGTACTGTAATAATTAAAGACTATTATTACACAGCTGCAGAGCTGGATTTTATATTTACAATGATCTGATCGTAGATCATAGCAGCATATAAACCGAGAAGAGCGGTCATGATTGTAATGTACCTGCGAAGGTTGAATCTCTTAATCTACAGCAGGGGTTCCCTAACTGGGGTGCATGAACCCCAGGGGTGCGTGAGTCCATCCCAGGGGGTTCGTGAGACGTTTCTGAAAGTCAAAACTAGAGTACTGTACTTTTTGTGGAACTAAAATCTGATATATAATATAAGCTAGTAATGTATATGTCGTACCTATCGACAAACTCTACAATATTACAGTATGAACTTGATCTTTTACGAAGCACTGTTATGAGTATTATAGTATAATAATGACTCAGATCGTGTCTCGAAAAGTTGGGGGGTTCATGGACAACTCTGACATCCGCAGGGGGTTCGTGGAGGGTTAAAGTTAGGGAAACCCTGCTCTACAGGTGCAAGATTATGTTCACTAAAATCACACCAGGAGCTACTACTGTACGGCACTTACTTCCCAAAATTTCACTTAGTCTGAGGCATTTCGAAAGACATTTGCTGCCTTTAGACAGCTATACGATTTAGCCACTCTGGAATATATCTAGGTATAAACCCGCTATTCCATCGCGTTCAACTCAGAGTTTCACAAACTGACACATTGAGTTCTTTTCACTGCTACAATCATCAGGCAACTGAATCTTGCAACCTGGACGACTATATCCTTTCGGGGCTGTCTGGGGGCTTCTTGGGACGGTTGCCATGACGACATTTGGATACAAGTTCGCTACGCTTGTTGATTGCGTTGTAGCTTTTGTCGGCTCTGCTTCTTAATATGAAGAACTTTTTCTTCCAAACAGAGATTACACTGATCGGAGCTGCGCTTATGTGTATTAGAGCGCTTTCCAAGAAATGGCGTGATCGGTTTTATTGCTTTGTAAGTCCCAGATATGTTTTGAAAGCTCAGTTTCTTTATGGTAATATTACGTTAATTGCGGAAAGATTTGGTGTGGTTGTTTTATACCTTGCATTGAAGCTTCCACTAGCCAGACCGATATACACGGCTGTCTCTTGACCGGTGGTGACCTTCACTTTGTAGATCATATCGCTGGTGAGACGTCATACTGTATATATACTGTACTGGATTTAGGCCAACTCAGCATCACAGCACAGGATATCGCGCAATAATGAGATTGAGAGACGGAAATGATGTTTGGCTAATTAAGTGATATACTGCATACATGTATAAACTAGCCCAAAATATTGATGTTTGTCAAGTCATGAGATGCAATATCACATTACTCGCATGGAATAATCAAACTGGATAATGTTCAATGACGTTGAAGATCTTGAATGAAGAACTTAATATTGTAGTGTGAAGGTTAACAACAGTGACTATAGATTTACAGAATTGACTTTGCAGGCTGTAAAACTAGTGGATACTGGGACAAAGTTTAATAGTTGTTTAGAGTTCGCACATTGAAATGGATCTGTATGATTTTTCATTACTGGCAAGAAACATGAAATGTATTGTACACTATATAGTTATCACCTGTATTGTATACTATGTAGCTGCCACACCTGTATTGTATACTATGTAGCTACCACACCTGTATTGTATTCTATATAGCTACCACACCTGTATATAGCTGCCACACCTGTATTGTATACTACATAGCTACCACACCTGTATTATATACTATGTAGCTACCGCACCTGTATTGTATAATATGTAGCTACCGCACCTGTATTGTATAATATGTAGCTACACCTGTTTTGTATTCTATGTAGCTACCAAACCTGTATTGTACTCTACATGGCTACCACAGCTGTATTGTATACTATAGCTACCACACCTGTATGTATAATAGCTACCACTCCTGTATTGTATATTATATAGCTACCACACCTGAGTTTGTATAGTTCTATATAGCTACCACACCTGTTCTGTAGAGCTACCACACCTAGCTACCACACCTGTATTGTATACTATAGCTACCATACAAAATATTTTATGCTTGTTATATCACGGAAGTGTACTTTAATCAGACTATACTGTATTACCTCCATGTGTCTAAGTTCAAAACGCTCCTTAATGTTAGCATACCTCAGAGCATTTATCATTCTGTATTATACAACACCTAATTGTATTCTGGTCATTTGATTGGTCAATTGCTCGTTGATTGCATGCAAAAT
>JAIPMN010019037.1:2342-27228 GCA_020650975.1 Apostichopus californicus
AATGGACACCTCCCCCTCCCCCCCCTCCCCCCCCCCCGGAGACCCCAGGTGTATTCCATTTTCGTATTCATCTTTGTACAGCTGCTATGACTTCAGTTTCAAATACCTTCGTATGTATGCGTCGTATATGTACCACACAGATCCCACACTCCCATTAATTACTGTGTTAAAATAATAACCCCAATTGAAGGTGATAGTAGGCTTAAATCGCTAACCTTAAAGGCATTGAAGACTCGCCCCAAACCGCGTGCGGCCATCTGAAAAAGTTAACTTTCTGTTGCTTGCAAGTGACGTTTTGTTCGTGTCGCTACAAAATGCAGACAGTAATGAAACGTGATACTTTAATTGTTATCTTTAGCTGGACCTGAGATGTCCATCGCTGTATCGTTTGTGTACTGTGCTGTGGTTATTGACCGCAGCTGTATGTACTGACTGGAGACTAGTGTCTAATTACCGACGGTAGCAAGCTGTGTGGGTTTTTTCTGGGATCGATGGTGGTGTTTAACACTTCTGTTACACCTCATTCGAAACTAGGTCAAATTACCGGCATTAGACGTTTCTTTTTGCGCGAGTCTTCACACCCTTTATACACCCATTCGTTCATAAAAGTTGAAGGCAGTACTGTACCATAGTAATAGAGCAAGTGTAGATAAAGTCACTGAATCGGAATTGATAGTTTGCAAGCCTTTAGTGCGGGGCCCTTGAAAATGCGGGGCGCGTAGCATATATACTACTTTAACTACTAGGTTAATCCGGCACTGCATTGAACCTAACCAGCGGTTGATTGTTTATGCGGTTTGGCAATATCACTTAACGTGGTTGTCAGCTATAATAACTGGTAAATAACTGGTTCTTGTTTATACAGCAAACAATCTTGACTACATGCGAACATACTCATTTGGTATGAGTTAAGAGACCATTCGAAGATAATAATCACAATTAGTAATGTAAGTATCATAAAACAAAAATCTATATCTAACACGACAACGGTAGCCGATATCAAATGTAAATATTATTTTCGGGAAAATTAGTACTACAGATAATGAGCAACATGTGTTTATATAAGCGGCACGCGATGTATTGAATACGTGAGAACAAGAGCCACTTACTCTCTACATGTGTCTATAGGGACATTAATTTTGATATGTTTGTAAACCACAACTATAGGTGGGCAAATGCAAGCCGGATGCGACCCCGCCGGACAAATTGTCTGTGGCCCCAGAGGTTTCCAAACCCTATTGATGTGGGATCATGTGGCCAGCAGAACCTAGGGCAAGGAAACCCAGGACATATTTACAGACATATACTGTGGGAATGGGTTTTAGTTTTGGGAAATGACAGTTTAAACATCTATGGTTCATCAATTAATGTGGACTGGACAAATGACTCTAATGAACAAATCATTCAGCTAGTTCCTCATATCATTGGCGTTGCATGGACCGACAGGGCCCCGGTGCAACAATAGATATGGCCCCCAAATGAGAGTCCACGTTGCCCTAGGGGCTGGACGTGGCACTCTCAGGCCCCAAAGACTTGGAACCAGTCTTAGGACTCCAGTGGATGGGTATTAATTTCTTTCAGTCCTTGTCACCGGGTCCCCTGGGGCACACGGGCCCCAAGAGACCGCGTCACCCATATATATTCATCCCTCAAGATTGAGTGATATCCAAACGTTTGTGTGGAGTGGTATTGGGGGGCGACATGCCAGCTCCCATCGACAGTCTTGGTAAATGGTTCAATGGATGTTTTTTTTACATATTTCAGCCAAGGAAGAATTAGACCATTGTCATTATTATTGGGGGGGGGGCATACCCCCTAAAAAATGAGTTTCGTCTTCAACCACCTGTTGGGGTTACCCTTCCTCTGGCCCTTGCTTAAAAGTTCATGCCCCTACCTAAATCAATCAATGTAATCAATGAAATGTAGAATCCCCCCTCCCTCCCCCCCAAAAAAAACACCCACCCGCATCCCTTTGAAATCCTGCGCACACCACTGTCGCTGAATTGGAAGAACGCAAAGTCATTTCCTAATGTAAAACAGCATTACTAGTTTGGTGTCCACGTGGAATAAAGCATTTTATATGTGCGTTTGGTCGATGATCAGACCAATTTACACGGTGTTTTACTCAAAATAAATTTGCAATTTGTCAAATTAAGACACGCTATTTTTTCAAACCAAATGACAATTTATAAACAAGTCATTAATTTATAAGTAAATTCAGATCTCAACATTTCGTCCCAGATTGTTATTAAAGTGTTAATCACAAAAATTGAAAACTTTGTTCAACGTCCTTTCATTATTTACACGGAAAGTGGACGAATTACTTCTGCGGGTAGTAGGGTAGGAGGAGGGATATATCCCCAGAATAATAACAAGATGGGGGGTTCAGAATATTGCTCAGAATACTGGCAGACGGCATATAACAAGAAACAAACCCTAGTGTACCGTACATAAGAATTTGTATATGCGGTACAGCCTAAAAACTCGATATTCTCCAACAATGTTTCAAAATTTACAAATTACCATTTTGCATCTAAGCACCTTATACATTTTACCAAAAATTTCTTAATCGAGAGGGGAAACCGTAGTAAACGCCCCACTTCACCCCCCGCCCCCTCCCCCGTACAACAAAGGTGGTTGAGCCCCAAGTCGTCAACACCAACACAAAAAGGTACTTTTTAACAATACGATAATAACTAGGAACGATTAAGAAGACATCGTGCATTGTGCCTAAAATAGAATTTGATAGGGTCTCCTTGATAACGGTTAAATGATATCAAGCCATTAATCCTAACATAATTAAACCAATTTGTAGGTTTTAATTTGTGGACTATGTTTGTTCAGTGACGAAGAGCTAACGCGACCTTTTACAGAATTAAACGGCAGGTTCAATACATAATAAAGAAGTAACTAGACATGACTATGTCACCGAAGTGACACAGAACCAGCCATTTATCCTTTCATGACCTTTGACCCTAAATTTGTAAATCTTGTTTGTTTGTTAATTTTTGTTTTTTGCAGTTGATTTCAAACCAATGGGGTTTTGTTTGTTATTATGTTTTTGTTCTATTTTTCTTTTTTTTGTTTTTGTTTCTTTTGTTTGTTGTTTTCTAACATGCAGTTTCTTTTAAGAAGGCCTATTTGCTTTAAATTACATTACAATCATGAGATTCAAAGCTTTTAATTTAAATTGGATTTTGAAAAAGGGTAAATCTGCAAAGTGGGTGTGTCGAATAGGCTACTAACACATTTGCGTGAATTTTGACCCCACAAGCAGAGGTCATATAATAAGGTAGTCATTGACTTTTCTTAATCTTTTATCAAGGCCTACAAGATGGCACATTTAGTTCTGTGTTTTGACCTGGTTTTAATTTTTTTTGCACAGTTAACTTTTATGACCCTTGTGACGTCATGCATGACCTTCGACCCTAATTGAGCACAACCCAAAGACACTGACTACAGTTCATTCATATACCATCAGGCCATAGGTCAGATGAAGAGGTCACCATTGACAAATTTCAAATTTCTGTCCGAAGCCAACATGCTGACACTGTTACTGTTGCCACTTCAGATTGTTTGAAATGTGACCTTTCTTTGACCTTTGACCTCTTAACCATATGTCAGACAAAAAGGTCACTGTGGACAATTTTGAATGTCTGCCAAAGTACGTGAACATGATGACTTTGTTACTTTTTTCCATTTGGGGTTTTTGTGATTTGACCTTTCTTTGACCTTTGACCCCTCAACCGTAAGTCAGACAAAGAGGTCGCTGTGGCCTATTTTGGATGTCTACGAAAGGTGAATATGAAGACTTTGTTACTTTTTCCATTTGGGGTTGTTTGTGGTTTGACATTTCTTTGACCTTTGACCCCTTAACTGTAAGTTAGACAAAGAGGTCAATGTCATTTGAGGTTATTTGTGATTTGACCTTTGACCCCTTAACCATAGGTTGGACGAAGAGGTCACTGTGGACAATTTTGGATGTCTGCCAAAGGTGAACATGTTGACACTGATACTTTTGCCATTTGAGGTTGTTTGTGATTTGATCTTTTTCGTTGACCTTTGACCCATAACCATAGGTTGGACGAAGAGGTCACCGTGGAGGCGTGGACATTGTTTTATGTTTGTCCAAGGCCAACACATTGACACTGTTACTTTTATCATTTGAGCTTGTTTTATATTTGACCTTTTTTTTTACTCTTGTGACCCCAAATGACCTTTGATCAAAATTTCCAAAAATAAGTTTTGTAGAGGGCTTCAAGCTTTATCATATTCATAAGACATATGATCAGGCTACATAATCTGTAGGAGTAGCGTTTTTTGTAAATTTTACATCTTGACCTTTGACCCCTTAACCGTATGTCGGATGAAAAGGTCAAGGTTGACTTTTCTTTATCTTTGGTCATGATCTACAAGATGAGGTATTCAATTTTGCAATTTGAGCTTATTTTATTTTTTTGGCACAGTTAACCATTTTGACCCTAGTGACCCATGTGTGACCTTTGACCCCAAACTGGTCATGGCCTGAGGTACCCTTACGGTCAATGATTCTTGTGACTAAGTTTGGTGAACCACGGTAAAGGCATGTACGAGCTATAGCGATTCCTGTGACAGAAAGAAGAAGAAGAAACAGTAAGATACAAGACCCAGCCCGCACTCTGTGCATGGCTGGGCAAAGAAGTCATTGCACTCGAAAGAAGCGTGAACAGATAATGTTGTAGTATGAAGTACTTTGTTTACGTATATATGAACAGCCGGCGTTCTCAAAGTCGATATCAATCAATACAAGTCATTATTTTCATGAGAACTGCCACAAAGCTGCAGGTACTTACACATCTTTGTTTGAGCCTGATCTGCTAAAAGGGAATTCCAAACTTGTGTTCACAAATATTTTCCAATTTATAGCAATTAGCCTATAATCTTGCGTATGGGAAAATAATTTCTAACTATACAACCCTCCACCCCGCCCCTATGGAAAGCCGTTTTAACATTTAATAAGGAATTTCAGATATCTCGAAATAATTTCAGATATCTCAAATTAAATTAGATATCTCCAATTTATTTAAGATATCTACAAATAATTGCAGATATCTTAAAATCAATTTCAGATATCTCGAAATACCAGAGAATTTCAGATATCTGAAATTGTATTCGAGTTATCTGAAATTGAATTCGAGATATCTGAAATTGAATTCGAGATATCTGAAATTGAATTCGAGATATCTGAAATTGAATTCACTGAAAAATCTGAAATTACTTATTAAATGTTAAAACGGCTTTCCATACGGTCACTCGCAACTTCGGATCCATCGTCAGTCGCCGTAAAGAATCGTTCATTGGGGGGGGGAGGGGGGAGGGGACTTTTACATTCTGTCGGAGCAAAATGGCAGGTCAGTACCGTGGTACTTGTTTACCACAAAACTCCCTCATTTTCTCCCACAACAAGTAAATAGAACATGTAGCTATCTCGCAAACTATCTTTCCAATGTCAACAAGTGAACTAATTTATCGATAAGGTTAGAGTAGCAGCTCCCTGATAATATCGTTGATCATGTTCTGTTACTATATAAAGACTTTTTATCAATGGTAACCATGAACTTGTTATGGTTTACTAACGGCAAATAGCTATTGACATGTTTGCAGCCACTTATGTGCTATATGGTTCCCCCAGATCCCTGTCATAATTGTAAATGATGAAGATAAGGGCGCTACGGTGTAACTGTAAAAACTATCTTCTTACGAAACAAGGAAGAAGTACGAAAAGAGAGGGCGCTGGGAGCAGAGTAGTCTTATGAAGTTAAACAAAGATGTACTGTTCTGAGTTATCCTGTTTACAAAATTTTCAGACTTTGATCTGTGTTGTACTTCACAGAAAAGATTCTTGTACTCAATAAGACAGATCCACATACCAAGTATGAAGTTATCCACCATGAACTTTTTGAGTTACAGGGTTTACAAGCAAGTGTCACATACACACACACACACACAATCGCATAGATTCCTTCTGCCTCCGGCAAGGAATCAAACTATCCATTACCGGTTAACCCATAGGCCGGCTCATGGCACTTTCAATGTTTCAGATCACGCAACAATGTGGATTTTTCAGCTGAGAGCATCTGTCATGTGGGTATTTAGCTTTAAAATGAATAGCAGACCATACGAAGCGCTAAAATTAATAACAAAGAATCATAGGATTTTTTCACCAGGAAAATTGGTCTTTATAATTTTATACAATTTCGTACATGTGAAAAATAACTGGATTGATACACCGACATACGGTTAAAATAAGCAGGGACTGCTTGTGACATTTCCACTCATGAAACCCACAATTATGACCAAAGCTTCTTGTACTTAAACCTGTAAACTCTTACTTACTTCTAAAGAATAGAGAGAAAGATATTCAATTAAACAAAATCGCCAACATGAACTGTTGAAATCAGTTGCATCTGTGGCCATTCTGACCTTATATAAGACCTTGGCCATACTGGCTCAAGACTAGTGCACCACTGGGCCCAAGGCCATGACAGGTTGAAATCACAGTTTACCACTTGGTTGGTAAAAATTGAGTAGTTTTGCCCTGAGCGACAAAGCATCTCGTCTCCAGAAAACCCCAAACGCAGCTGTTGTATCACTGGGCCTGTGGCAATTGATTCCCGAGTCTGCTCCTGGTTTGGCTTAGGACTACAACAACATGGCCCATTTGTTACTATGCAGTAAATATTATATAACCTATTGTGTTACAAATTGACATGTATGATGTATGCTAGCTTTTTATAGTCACAGGAGGAAGGTAACAAAACTTAACAGATCTCATCAGAACTTTAAGAGCCAATCTGTATCGCACATTCTCTGCTAGTTTCCTTCAACAATTAGTTCCCAAGAACTGTAACACTGTACTATTGCTATGAACTATCATGCTATACCAACGCTTTTGGGAACTTTTTAATTTTTCAATTTTTCATTTATGGCTGCCGGGGCCATTCCTGTTTCAAGACAAAGCTGGTCTAGTTTAGTTCATGATGGACTTTATCAAAGATGGCTTCCATGGGCGTCAACCGTAAGGTCCGTCTGACATCATCCTTCCCGTGTGTGTGTCACTGCTTCCAGACTACATTGAAGGAGACTTGATGGAATGTATGAATTGATCGCAGTTAAGGTGCCATTACTGCGGGTAACCTCCTCTGTACTGGGCATTCTGATTGTAACCACCGTAGGGCTGGCCTGTTGGCTGCCCCTGCGGTTGCTGAGGACCTTGACTGTAGTTGTAGTTCCTAACTTGTTGCCCGGGGTTTCCGTATCCGGGTCCTTGTTGTGGGTATTGGGTGGCATTGGGCGCTGGCATGTTGCCAGGATAACCGTGTCTTGGCATTTGTTGGTTTGCCATGTAACTCTGTTGGTTGGCTGGGTACTGAGGGTTGTAACTGCCTTGTGGTGAAGGTTGTGTTTGTTGGTTGTACGGTGACTGGCCTATAACCAAAATGTAGACAATTATAAAAAAACAAAAGATGTTACTTCAAATTTCACAAATTCCATTGAATTCAACAGGAAAGAGAAATGTCACTCTGTCAAGGTAGTAATTTTTATTCTTAATAAAAACAATTATATATTTAATATTCAAAAAAAGATACATGTGTAAGAAATTTGACAATTTCAAGAAACTTTTATTCCCACAGATGAAGTTTAAATATGCAAACCAGAAAGCCAACAAGTTTACAGGTTCCTTGCAAAATTATACATTAGAACATTTTAAGTAACACTGCATACAGGATTTCAAGTTTTGACCTCATATCACATTTGACCACCACATATGTACAGTAACAATAACTTGGATACTCACTATGCAGTGAATGCGCATACTAAGTATGAAATTCAGTCAGCTTTACTTTTGGAGCAAATTGTCCTCATATGGTTTGAAGACTTTGACCTGTGATGACCCTTGACCTACACTAACAGCAACTACATGTTCAGTGCACTCACTGAACTGGATCTACCGACATAGTATGGATTTCATAACAGCTTTAGTGAATTATTGAATTCAAAAGTTTTACGACAGGTTACCAGATGATCTCAAATGATCCTTGACATCCAACTAAAACAGTAGAGTACTTGTGCTACGTAACTTATACCATGAATGGTGCTTATTCAAGCCTAACGTATGGAGCTCATTCAAGCTTTACTCGTGGCGTAAGCACATTAACAAGGTTTTCATACTCATGTGACATTCTATGATAGATCTATTGTACTCACAGCGGTGGTTCCACGTGTCATACATAAAGTTAATATTTGGTTGCATTTTGGACTTATTGTATTTGCACATTTTTCAGGATCTGACCTCTGGTCACCTGAGATGACGGTTGACCTCTTGGAAGTATGACAAGTTTCTTTTACTGAGGTGGACAATACATATCACATATGATTGTCATCCAGGTTTTACACTCTGAGATTTTTCAGAGTTTGTCCTCTGGTGACCTTATATGACCTTTAATCTCCAAACGTTACAACAGGATTCTTCAACTAACTAAGCTGCTTCAGTAACAATACACTTTACACTCCTTTAATAGACTAATGTTGTTTGCACTTGTAATGCATATCACTGGAGTGTATGTAATCTGCTACTAAAGCATTAGAAAATCAGATAAGTGCTGCCTGCCAAACATGATATTTATGATTACGGTGTTTACAGTGTTTCCAATTTAGAGTGTAATGGAATTGAAAGATAGTCTACATTAATGGCTACGATGAAAATGCTTTATCAGTGTTAATCAAGCAAGATATACCCTATCTTGCCTATCGCACACAGATGTTTTTACTGCAGAGTAGGTCCCAGTTATTTGCACTGTAACGTATGGAACTTTTCAGGGGTTTATGTTTCAAGGTTAGAAGAAAGACAAATTCCAGAATCTTTTTTGGTTTTTTATAACTGTTATAACAAACTTTATTACAAACATATAACAAAATTTTATTGTTACATAAAATGGGTTATTTCCATATTTAGTTTTAAAATCTGGATTCCACATCTTTGAAATCTTCCTCATAAAGTGTCATTGTTGAGGATTTAGATGATGAGATGGGAGCATTACTCTACAATTTGGTTCCTGGATAGTTTATGCACATCTAGATTGGTAATCAGTGGATAGACTTTTCTGATCATGTTTACCTTTGGCTTTTCAGGCATGTGAAGACTATATCAGATTCTAAACTGTACAGTCCATACACAAAATCAGTTAAAACAGTGAACGACACAGTCAAAGTATCCATTTAAAGCATGAAACTATAAACCAGAAAAGGAAAATGTTTCCACCAGAAATCACCAGTGAAGCACCTGTCAATTTAATAGTATTTGTCAAGTGTTGTCCCGTAAGTCAAGTGTTGTCCCGTACATCAAGTGTTGTCCTGTACATCAAGAGTTGTCCTGTACCTCAAGTGTTGTCCCATACGTCACATTTTTTAGTTTGATTATATAATTTGTACAGTAAAGCACAATTTTGAAAAAAGTTTTGGGTTTTGCCGAGTGGATAAAGGTGGTGACATTTGAAGCAATGAGGCCTAGCAATTGGGAGATTCAGGGTTTTGATCCCGGCTGGGTCATAGTGAGGTGGATTTTTCATCCAAGAGCAATCTACGGTTTTCTCATGTGAAATGACTTTCTAATTGAAAAGATCCCAAATTTGAGTTAGAATGTTGAATTGGAAGCCACTTGACATAAAAGTTGTCATCCATATGCCCTTGCGGGCTTCTCCCAGTTTTGCAGTCGCATAAGCGTCGCAAAAATAACTGCCCGGTTATTATTATAACTTATTAGGACTTAACAGAATATCTAAATAGACATTGTTGTTTATCCCTGTAAAACCTAAAACACATGTACTGATTTTGTGATATACGGGACATTGGTGTTTGGGATCTACCTAATTAGCATAATTAATTAATTCACACAAGTAAAAATAAATTTCTCAAAAATACTGGAAGAAAGGATGTAAAAGTTTTCAAATAACAATATTCAATTGATTCATACTGCTGGCTGATAGATCAAATTTCAAATTTCCCGTGGTGGAATGCGATAATATAATGCTTCCACCCCCATTTTTTTATTTTGTATATGTATATATTGCCCTCCCCCACCTCCTCAATTTTAGATATATGTATTGTGGAGGTGGGGTGGTGGAGGGGAGGGAAGTGAGGGCAGTATATAACAACAGAGAATTGCAATGCAATAAGACATTAATGTAAATACCTTGCATTGCCTGAGGTCTGTAAGCTGCAGACATTGTAGGCTGCTGGTTGGGTGTGTTGCCTGGCATCATGGGTGCAGAGCTGGCTTGCATGGAGCTAGCTAAGGGTTGTTGTTGTTGTTGTTGCTGCTGCTGTTGTTGTTGTTGTTGTTGCTGACTCATCTGTTGCTGGGAATATGGAGGGAAATGGCTGGCAGGGGTCTGGCTGGCCATGTTTGGCTGCTGCATCGGCTGAGCCTGGGTTTGTGGAGCCATCATGGATCCTGTGATAAGACAAACAAAATAGTTTGAATGTCTGAAGCATGAACCATTAGGTGTCCATTTAGATAGAGAACATACTGAGCTTCAAAGCTGCATGGAGCAGATTTAGTACAAGGAGGATGAGCCCATATTGACAGCCAAGGGAGACGCTAATGCCTGGAACAGATCGGATGTAGTAAGGCTGGTCTACAACATAAAACAGAAATGCTAGGGTGCACTTGATGTATATTAGAGGGTGCACATCACATACATTAGAGGGGTGCATCTCATGTATTATAGAGGGTATAGTTGATATATGTAATATAGAGGGTGCACGTCACATACATTGGAGGGGTGCATTTGATGTATTATAGAGGGTGCACTTCTGATGAATTATAGAGGGTGCACTTCTGATGTATTAGTAATTTGACCATTTCGCATGCCACCTTGTGATGGAATACCAGATAAACTCTTCCCTGATAGGTGCACTTGATGACATATAGAGGGTGCACTTCACATACATTATAGGGTGCCCTTGATGCATTATTAAGGATACACTACATGTATATTAGAGGGGGCTCCTCATGTATGTAAAGTTCCAACTTCAGCTGTCTCAGACCCAACCATCATCGCAATTAGATAAATCTCTATTATGGATATCTTTGTTACAGAAACGAAAGTTAATATAGCAAATGTCGTAACTTGTAAGGGAGAAACTTTAAATTCAAAAGTGGGAGTAATTTTGTGTGAATGAGTAATGTCAAACTTGACCAAAACACTCATCCAATCCTCTTTGTTTGTGCAGATCATTTCAAGAAAAAATAACTGTTTTTATCAACAATCATTTTGGTTCAAAATTTCCAATGATGTTAATACACTGTTCAGTTACAGCGTGAAGAGGAAGTGTGACTTACTTTATTCACCGTACCTGTGAGTTTACAAGTAGCAACAGTGCTTTTTTTTCTTCACTTCAAAGGTTGTTTCTTTTATTGTCGTTTTGCAAAGGGAACTTTATTTTTTTAGAGTCACTCTTCAAAATTCTTTGCAGAGATTGAGATAGGTGTCAGGTCTTACCACCAGACGATACCTACTCTCACCATGACAGGAATTTTGTTCCCCTTTCTGCTGAAATCTAATATAAACCTTCTTTGATTTCCAACTTTATCATCATGAATAACATAATAAGATCATGCAAATTTCAGTCTGTTTATAGGTGGTTGTACATTACTTAAACCTACCACAAAAAGCTGTACGATAAATAGAGTCATGTCAGAACAGACAGAAAACTCATCATGTACAGATTTGTCTAAAAGAAGAAGTTTGATCTGAGAGATTAAGGATTTTACTCTCACCAACTTGCTTAAGACGACAAGGATAGTTCGAGTTCAAATGTTCAATTCATTCTCGAGGATAGCCTCGGGACTGAAACAGAGAAGACCAAGTGAAAAGAGCTCTTTTTAAAATAAAAATGTTTGCTACATTTTTTCTTCTTCTGTTTTTATTAGACAGAAAAAAAAGGAACGTGCATCAGTTAGACAGTGTTGCATATGTATTCCAGACAATTCAATGTAAATTGTTTGTCATGGATTACCTTGCTGCATCGGAGGGTTCTGACGACCGTAGTAATTCCCCGACATCCCCTGCTGCTGTTGCTGCGGCGACATGTTGCTAGGCGGCTCTGTATAATTAGGCATGTTACTGGATGGTGTGGAATTATTCACTGAAGAAGACACTGTTTGACCTGGTGCCATATTAGTGCTATCTCCTCCTTGTTGAGGTACACCTATGTGGTCAAAGGTCAAATGTACCAATGCTGATGTCCAAGATCATCATAATAACACACAGGTGGGAGAAGGTTTAGTACATATAAACACAGAAAAGCAAAGATTGAAATAGACGGAACATTGACGGAAAGCTCTCCTGAGATTTCCGACCGAACCTAGCATTTGTTTTAACAGATACGATGGAAAGAAGACGATACACTACAGTACTTGAACGACAAACAACGACAGCAGCCGACGAATAAAAAAAATAATAATGTTATCCTTCGACTGTGAGAAATATTAGTGTTAAGAAGGTGCTTTAATAATATCTAAAAGGGAACAGATTTGTGGACGAGAGTAGAAAAGATGGAGTTTGCGAGATGACAATACAGCAGCCGTAGAAGTAATGCCTTTGAACACTGCTGACTATAATAACAAAGTGATTGTGACATACACTAATTAACACACCCTTCCAGGTCTGATTCCTAGTCCAGAAGTGAAGTCTCATGAATATGCATTGCATCTTACATCCACATCAATTGACCTGAATGAAGGTTGCGATCACATATATGAATAACAGAGTCTGTTTGCTTTGAGTCAACATACACTAACACAGTCAAGTTACCTTGCTGACAATCCAAAAACTTGGATATATACAGTATTAATTAACTAGGTTTTTCACTGTTTATATTTGGTATGCTAGCACAAACAGTAACAACCTATTTATAAAATGGCGCCATCTATTAAAATTTGAATATTTCAACTGTCTGCTCTTCAAGCAAGCTTGAAAGGCAATGTTCAACAACCAATGACGGAACAAACAACATCATGTACCACAACAAAAAGTGAAAAGTTACGGTTTCAGAATTCATGAGACATGAATGGACTTAACTATCACTTTCATGGCATGTTTCCTGCCAGACAGCAATTATGTCTTTGAAAAAAATTATTGGGCAATATTAAAATGTCCTCCAAAAATTCATTTCCAAACTGTTGTTAACTGACAAATGCAAAAGTTTAGTAGTTAAAGAGGTGAATTTTACTATTGGGTCAAAGGTCAAACTTACTGACTGATGCTGTCACGAGACCCCAAATATTGCAAGCCATGGAAAAATATATTCTTATCTAATAAATTCCTCTAGTTGAGATCTTTAATGGACAGAGAGAGAGGTTTCCTGAAATGACTTTCTACTGTTTATTAAGACATGGTTACAAAAACAGAGGTAAGTTGGATTGATCTATTGGAGTTGAAAATCACCATAACTTCATTAGCAAATTTTGAAGTGATGAACAAGCTGAAAAATTGCAGCTCAAAATTTAAACTCACATATCATGTCTGATCATGCGTCAATTTAATCATTTATTGATTAATTCATTATTCATTATGCTACTTCTTTTTTTATTCTGTATAAAGTACATATTCACACATGCACAAATTTAGGTTGTCACTTGGAGAGTTACCGCAACAATGCCTTCACTAAGTTTGAAACAGAAATGTTTGTGAAAAACACGAAATATGCTCAACAAATCTACTTAGATCCATTTCAGGCTAGACAGAACGAAGGTAGCACAGATTGAAGGTAGCAGCAATGATAATAGTCTACTAGATACCTGATTACAGTATCTATTAAAGACTGTTTCACACATGCAAAGTTGTAGTTAGTTTAAGAAGACAAAACAACAAAGGTGTTATTTATGAAACAGATGTGTCTGATACACACACACAAATAATAAAAATATTAAAAAAGGTATAAAAAAAAGAAGAAGAAGAAGGCACAAAGTGAACAGAATCTGCTAGATTTGTAAGTGTGCTCTTTGTGACATGATTACATAACATGTGTAAAGAATGGAGAGTTGTTCCTACCTTTGAATGAACCAGCATTGGCAACCTGTGGGGTACTCGGTCCACTTTGATGAGAAGTGGTATTTGTTTCCGACGTTGGCGTCGGTGCGACCATGCTCGCTGGCGTCATCCCATTCGGCTGATTGGGTAAGTTTGGATTGGTGTGGACTGGTGGTGGATTTGAGGTTCCTTGAGACACATTTGACCCCGAGTGTCCACCGGGTCCAGCAGGGGGTCCCTGTGGTCCAGCAGGAGGACCCTGTGGTCCAGCTGACGGTGTTCCCATTGGTGTCCCGCCTGGTTGTGCTGGATTCTAGCAGAGATAGGGTATGGACAAAATATGAAGCTACATGCATAATTCATAGATTCAAAACACAAGTAAAAAAATCTGGAAATAAAACGTATTTGTGATATCGTTTGCACACTTTATACAACCGTATGATGCTTCACTACCGACGTCAGAATAGGTGAATGAGGGAGATAAATGCATGCTAGAGTAATACTGTAACAAAGACACAAAGTATCCAGTATTTTGTGCAATCCCTGTATCCCATTCAGATTCATAAAACATATTAACTAAAAGCAAGGGATGATATAACCCATAGATATACTCTTCAATCGTGGTAGCAGTAATTTCACGACATTTAAATACTAATGTGAAAATATAGAGGAAAGAGGTTCACCAAACAGTCTTTCAATAAACATGATGCACAAGCTAAAGATGAATTGATGAACAATCCAAAAAAGTGTTAAATGATTACTGTACATAGTATTTTAGAATTGATGTCATTGGAAAAATGAAAATTTTTGTTATTCTGATTTTCACACTTCTAAAATAAACAGTCTGGAACGCTCTTTTAAAGTTACATTGACGATGCTGTACCGATACCCAGCCCTAGCTTATTTCATACCAATTTCATACACAAAACATAGAAGCCATCCAACATCATTTGTGTCAAAAAATTTGGCACGCACACATTGCAAACATGTTATCTAAACGTTCGAAGCAATCAGAATGCTTTTGTATTGATTATCGTTTAGCTTCAGAGTTGACCTGATGGTATGCTTTGTAGAATAATTGTCTGCAACAAAACATGATATATTTCGTCCCTTGAGGGAACGTTTGGGAAAAATTAATAGCCAGTTTTACAAGATTCAAAAGTAAAGTTGAAATTGATGTGACAATTCAAATATTTCCTTCATGAGTGTAAATAATATTTATCATAAATATTTTCCCTTTCCTAAAGTTTCTTTTAAATTACTGTTTATAACAAACCATTAACTATATTACTAATTTTGAAAGAGCAAACAAGGTTTGGCGAGAATGGGGTTCAAACCAGGTGAGCTCAGGGTTGCACGTCCTAGTGTGCTGTACCAACTGTGTTTTCTTCTGTTGATTTACCATTTAGAACAATTAATAAAAATGTTTTACAGAACTTTCTCTGTACACAATATTTAAATCCTGTCACGATAGATTGAATTGTGCATTTATATTACCTGTAAGAGTTGTTGCATGCTACTGTGGTTGGAATCAGCCAATGTTGCTAAATAAACCAGGTTGCGATGTAAAAGTTGCTGGATGCTGCAGAGGGAAAAAAAGTTAATGCAATATGCATTCAGATTTATGAAATTTTCACCCTACCATCAAATATTACTGTATCCCTCTGCCAGTAAAAATATTAACAATTCTCTCCAAGTTTTTGAACTGGCATTAAAGCCACATTTATGCATGCCATTATATGCAAGAACATAGCGAGTGGTCAGGTTAATATTTTGGGTAAGTGGCAAGAGAGATGTTGAGATAGTGAGAATCACTCTCCTATTAAAAATAATAATAATTACATACAGAGCCCTGATATGAGTCATGATTTGGAACTGGGTTACAACCATGTTGGGTGGGAACTATAAGTATTGAGAAACATTACCGACTAACAGTGTGCAACAATTCCGAACGTTCTCTTTAAAAATCGATAATCCGTAATGTAAGTATTTTATAGTTTGTTTGCTGATAGCCTTATATCATTCCCATGGACTTTACTTATGGTATTTGTTTTCTCATGTTAATCAAAAAAGAAAGAGGATGACACATTTGTACTGATAATCCTAAGCAATTTTGGGCAAACAACTAGCTTTCACAGGAAAACAAAAGGCTGAAGTAGGTCCCACCACTGACCAAAGTCAATGTTATAATTTGCAAAAGAGATGTACTTACTGTGTGGCATCATTGGACCTTCCCTTGCCTTGATAATCAACAATTGTTTGAATCAATTGGTTGTTTTCATCCAGCATCTATAAAGTAAAGAGTCAAAGTCAATTACGAAAATATGGTGGTCATTCCACTCTGGCACCTTACTGCAGTATCATTTTATAAGCATTACGTACAGTATGTACACACTGTGACACTTATATGTACACTTGAACCAATAAAGCCAGTACATATAATGTTGACGACTGCTTTGCAAACCTCTTTTCTTATAATAATATCATGAGCTTCAGATCTGAATTCCTATACTAATATAATAGTAATAAAAAAAAACCGTAGTAAATCATAGCAAAAGCATGAAATGCAGCAAAATTTAGCTGTAGAGTCTGTATGAGAGCTAAGGTATTTATGTTGCAAGTTTACAGTTAAGGTAAAATTAAGTATGAAAGACTAGCCTAGGCCTATTGTCTCCAAAGAGAGTAAGGCAAGACCATGCATTTGCCTGCAGCAAACCTTTTGTGAGTTATTTCACAAATATTGGGAGATTTTATCCAAAATAAGCTAAAACTGTATATTAATGGACTGACAAACCAACAGGAGCCCATCCTACACTAAGATATAATTGTTAAGCAGAGGCCTAACGTTTGTCTCAAATTAGAACGCAAACAAGACGAAGGCCTAACGTTAAGCCTAGGCTTGTACCGGCTGCAATATTCAATATGCTACTGTAGTCCTTATACCTATCTTGGACAATGTACAGTATACAGCAACAAATGTCGCAAGTTTAGTTACTTTCTGGATTGCAGCAGGATCTGCGGAAGGTTTCCCTCGATTTCTCCCTGATACAAATGTCATCGACATGTTGCTTCGAATGGTGTTTGAAAACTTAGGTCAGTAATGGGAAATACTACTTTCTTGACTGTTCAATTTGCGTTGTGGACAAAGATAGCAGACTTCTCTGACCGGTACCAAAGCAATGATTGAGTGAGGGGAAGAGAAACGCTCATATGGAACGCCAGTTTAACATTTATTCAACAAATACACGTATCTCTAATTCATTTATGGGTATCTCTAATTCATTTGCACATACCTCTAATTCATTCTAGTATATCTCTAATTCATTTGCAGATATCTCTAATTCATTTCCAGATATCAATAATGTCAACATATTTGAGATATCAGAAATTGAATTCGACATATCAAGAATTCGATTTAGAGATATCCAAACTTGAATTAGAGATATCTGGAATATAATTAGGGTGGCATACTACTATTATAGTCTATATCAATCCGCCCGGATGTTCAGGAAAAGTGCCAAAAAGCAGCAAGAGAACATCATTTTTGACCTGTTATCAATCATGATCTATTTTTTTTGTAGCTTCCATGTCGAAGAGCATGAATGGAAGTACATGTGGTGAGAAATGTGGGTCAATTGAGGCAATTTTAGGCCCCTTTAGGCCTCCCAGGAGCAGCGTACGAAAATTGTTTACTACTGAGTGAAGAGGTTTGTTTACAAGTGACGAAAACTTCCTGCTCGGATAGCAAAAAAATCTACATGGTCATGATACGGGAAATTGATCGTACCATGAAAAGGCCAACTTGTCAGCTATCAGGTGATGGGTAGCGTTTAGCTAGTGAGAACTTCTATCTAGACTTAGAGACCACATTACTTTTGTGATTTAGTGTGTAAGTCATTGGGGCTTTTAATGGGCGTATGCTACCTAAGAGATATCCAAAGTATAATTAGATATTAGCTATCTCTAATTCGAATTCTTGATCTCTCTAATTCAATTTTGGAGCTCTCTAATTCAATTTTGGATATCTCTAATTCGAATTCTTGATATCTCGAATTCGATTTTGGATATTTCGCATTAAATTCAAGATATCTTAAATAATGTTTCCATTTTTTATATTTTTAATATATTTCTTGATATCTTAAAATCAATTTGAGATATCGTAAATAAAATTCAAGGATTGAAAATGCAATTTCTGATACCTCGAATTGAATTGGAGATATCTTAAATAATTAGAGATATCTTAAATTGAATTCGAGATATCTGAAATTAGTAGCAGATATCTCGAATTAAATTGAAGATATCTCTAATAATTGAATAAATGTTAACATGGCGTTCCAATCGCTCGCGCTGTTATGTACAACAATTAGCTCGCAACGTTTTGTGCAACAACTAGTGAAACACCATGACGTTACATTTTTTTTTGGGGGGGGGGCATGTGGAAGTGATACCTCATAGGCAAGGCAGGTAGATCTAGGTTACCCCAACCAGAGTCACAACGAACAAACCAATATAATATTAACATCGAGCTATGATTTTGAAAAAAAGAGTAACAATATGGTTAATATGAAGAAATGGGTACCACTATTATAACTAAAAGGTTCTTCATTTGAAGTACATGAGGCCCAGTTACATGTTGTTAGTACTTGCAATAACTTATTGATGCTTCAGACAGTGAAGAAAAAGAAAGACAATCACTGTACCTTCTTCACAACATGAGAAAACTTACAGTTTGTTATCTCAATAATGAACAACAGGCGCTGCTTCAGGGGTGGGTTGGGAATATACACCCCCCCCCCCTTTTTTTCAACCACCGACACAAAATAAAAGTAGTTTTTGGCACAACATCAGGCAAGTAGACCTCATTATAGTCTATGGTGACCAGACGTACGGTCCCCGATTCTAATGTATCGTCCTCGATTAACAAGTAGTCCCTAAAATGTTAAAATACGACAGTTTATTCACAAGAGATTTAGAAATGTTACAAGATCTACCTTCCTGCCCGCTATACTTTAATTACACGTCATTACTCTATTCGCATAAAATAATGTCCGTTTTGGCGAGTGATTTAGTAGGTGCTACAGTAAATGTTGCCGAATAACGAGTATGTTGACGGAAGTCGTTCTGCTGCAGTAAAGTTTGCCGCATAATGAGTAAGATTTACGTTAGTCCTTATTTGACAATAATATTGCCGCATAATTAGTTTTGCCGTATATTGACTACGATTTTTCGTGAAGTAATTATGCGGCAATAAAAAATGCATAATAAAGACAATATGATTTTTTGTACCTTACTGTGACAGCTGACAGACTGCGCAATAAAAATTCAAGCCTTGGTCATTATGCTGCATAAAAAGAAACTCACATAATGACTAGTAATTGTTTTTCTCATTATGTGACACGAAATCTACTACTGTACAGTGTAGAAGGAGTAAAAGCTGCATAAAAAGTTACTAAATAATGTCCGTTTTGGCGTCCCATACTAGTAGTACATAGCAAGGACATTGTTGATAATTGATGATACGATGAATAGATCAACAACAACGACGGTGATATTTACATCCCTCGCGGATACACAAAAGGAGAAACAATGATTGTAATATTTGAGACATCCAAATGGTTAATATTACGTAGCGTTCTAGTAACGTTGTCCGAAAAGTAGTGGAAGCTAACTTGTTTGGTGCAGGCTGCAGCACAGTTTATCGTTAGGCCTACTCCCGTTAGTATAGCCTAAGCTAGGCCTAGGTCTAACCTAAGTTACATAACATTTTTTTCTTCTATTTTTCTGATCATAAGATTATTTTTTTTTTATTAAATGCAACAAACCAAGCCCCAAAACCCTTTTCAAAGAATGCTCCAATTTGTAAACAACTTTTGTACCCTGTTTGTGCAACGGCCCATATACAGATGAATGCAAATGTTTACTTTTCTTTTCTCATTCACAGCTAATTTAGTGAGCGTATTCTCTGTGGATTTTCTATGGTACTCTGTGTGAATGGGCTGACCTGGTTGTTTACCTCATAGCAGTTGTGGGTCTGGCTGTGTACCATCATGATGGCTTCTTTTCCTTCAGTTCTCAATATAATTGCTGGTGTTGTGTTGTCTCTTGTCCCGTGTATGGGTAAGTTTCCACTTGTGCTGTAAACTATGCTGTGTTATTATTAAATCTGTAAAAGAATACCTTAAAAGATGAATACTGCATTGTTCATATACATTGCATGACGTTTTTGACCTTTGTCCTATAATATTAAAACATTTGGTCAAATAATTTGAATGTAGTTTAGATATTTGTTTACCTACTGTTGTCTGCAAAGGGCACAATTTGATGTCTTGATCTGTCAGTGATGATTCATTGTAAATTGACTGCTTTGGTTGCATAGCAATTTCAAATCAAATATATTTTAGGTCATGAAGGGTCAACTGTTTGTTTCTTACATCGTATGGAGGTAATGGTAGGTTCAAGAGACTATCATTTGTAGTCATGCAGAAGTAAGGTTTGCTTTTAAACAGCACCAAATTTTTCTGAGATGCAGTGAACAAAATATCACTGCACATAAAAATGTTGTAAAGTTTTACATTCTTCATAATGTCTCACAAGAGTATAGATTCGCAAAGAAGACCTGGAGTTTAACTTGCCCACCCTTGTAGATCTAACATTTGTGACTCTTTGTCCTTGGATAAAGCGCTTTGTTTTCTGTCGAAATAGCCATTTCTATTGCTCCGCCACAATTGACCCAACTTGATAATGGTGAATGGCAACTCCATGCTTGCGGTATCAATTGGGGGGTTAACAATACTGCAGTGGAATGCCATTCTTCTGATCTAAACTACGGCAGTGTTTTGGACTCTGCCCTTCCCACATTTGGACCAGACAGCCGTTCTTCCTTAAACATGTTAAATTGGGTGTAGAAGTTTAGCTCTAAGGTCTAAGAGAATCCGCACCTGACGAGTCCAACAACCAGACTTGCAGGACAGGATGTAGTCGGTTTATTTGCTTATATAAACACTGTTAAAAGATGCACTGTTCTTAACACTGCTAACACTCTCATATTGATACGCTGATTGTTTACACAACTGTTCATTCGCTACACTGTAACTAATATGCAGTTCTTTCAAACCAATGCTAAAATCATCACCAGTTGCTCTTGTGAAGGAGAGGGGAAAGCAAAATCAATACGCTTTACGACTGGCATGGCGTGAAGGACATTTTAATGCCTTGCAAAGATGTCACTCACTGTAGTACCTACCATGTAGAACTTGGTGGAGGTCAAATGTCATTAAAGTGAAAATCTTGTAAACACGATAACACAAGAAGTACATATTTCTTGAACTTCATACTTATTATCATGTATGTAGATCCAGCTCAGTGACTGCAAGAATCCTATTGAAATTGGTAGAGGTCAAAGGTCACATGAGGTCAACATAAGTCAAAGTCTGAAAACTTTTTAAACATGGTAACTCTAAAAATAAAGCTACAATTAATCTGTGAATTTGTCAATGCTATTTTCTTTTGGTGAACCTAGTTTGTTCAATTTCAGTTCTGTTTAGTCTTGTGAAGGAGCTCTATAGGTCTTCAACAAAACATACCTTTCATCCAGGTAATAAAATCTACTTCAGAGTTCATACTCTTGCTTTAAACATGCTCTTAAACCTCCTATCAGTTTTTATCCTCTGAGCTTCAAGGGGTCAACAGGTTATCTCAAATGGGCAAAAACTGGCTCAAGGGTCAAAAGAATATCTGAAATGGTGGAAAACTTGGTCATATTCTCAAAAAATAATGCACAGTGTATGAACAATGTCCTATAACTCGAGACAATTATTAAAGGGATTTGCTAGCTCATTATGGGTAAAATTTGTTTATATTTCACATAGGAAGACTGTTCTTTCTGGATATGGAAACATTTTGGTTTAAAAATCTGCTGTAAACTCCTTATGAGTGCATGGCATGATTGCTAACCACAAGGGGTTGCTACAAATCTTTGTTTCCTGTGCTGATGTCGTATTGCCGACTATAACAAGCGAAGGTTATTTTTGGATTCTCTAAAAATAGCATTTTTTTTTGGCCAGCCGGTTCCAATTCATTGAAGCTGAACAGGCTGATCAATAACGACTATGACAACAGTAGCGACCATGGTTTCGTTTTGAGCCGGGAGCAAGACAACAGAGATTGGACTATTTGTTCCAGCCATGCTACAGAAAACCAACAGTTGGTGAAAATGCTTACGGTGGCATGCAGGCAGTTCGGATATACATCACTCAGCACATTAGATAAGGTTGCCAGGAAAGAAATCAGTCCATACCTGATGGAGGTTACTCCATGTCTCCCGACGTTGTGGAAATGCTCTGGAGATGAGAATGCCCTCTCAGAATGTGACAGTGAAGAAGCAGACAACCTCTCCTTGGTACTCTATCTCGAATGCAGCTATTCCGAAACTCCCCAAGAAGGTTTGTAGTACAGTAATTATCTTAATAGGTTACTTTGGGCATTACCCGTCATCAACCTCATTTTTCGAAAAGGGAGTGTTTGATTCAATATTTTGATCGCTCTTAATACAAGGCAATGGCACCAACGACAGGGTTTGAAATGTGTCCTGTTGTATTTGCTTGAAGGATGATAATAATCAAATTAATCATTGATATTTATTCTAAAAGTAGATAATGAAGCACTTTTAAGAAACCGGTCATCAGAATATATCCTGCTCAAGAAATAGAGAATATTTTAAATATTGATTATTTAATATTGTTAATTGGAACATCTTCTAGTCTCATCATCACTTGGTGAAGTTGTCTTTCTAGATGACACATGTTGGTGTTGACACGCAAGTTTTCTGAAGATCAATACTAATTTCGTAGTCAACTGGCAGGATGGAGCATTGTTGTGTTTAACTGGGCTATCCCTTTAAGGAAAAATCTCACAAAACTTTCCTCTTTGTAGTATCGCAGGATAGGGGAATATGCTTTACTGAGTAATCTTCTGTGGGGTTTAATGTAAAGACTGATAACTCTATTACCTAAACATGCTGCAGATTTAACTGCAGGTACATAACTGTTGGGTAGAACAAAGACCAAGGTTGATTTCAAAGTAGAGTGTTCGATTTATTAAGCTTGGATTGCATTTGCATACACAAGAAAAAAGGTTAACAAGTCGAATTTCTCTGCATCTTAGACCCCTTAATTTCCTTCTCCCTCTCCTCCTCCTCTCTCTCCCCCTCTCGCTCCCCCTTCCTCTCCTTTCCAACACTCCCAATTCTCTCTAGTCTTGGTAATCCTGGGTAATGCACATTCTAGAGTTGATGAGCTGTTAAATGGATACTTTCCGTCTCTTCTACAGGTGATGTACGTTTCGTCGGTAATCATCCATACAGAGGATATGTAGAGCTGTTTCACAATTCCGTATGGGGTAAACTGTGTCCTGTTGAAAACATGACTAACCTGCAGACGGCAGTGTGTAAGCAGCTACACCTGGGACCTTTTGTGGAGACTTACGAGAGAGTCAACCACCAGATGTTTGGCCAGATTCACGACCTTGTAGTCTCCTGCAAGGGAAACGAAACTAATCTTGCTCAGTGTCAGAAACAAGAGATACCTATGGTCTGTTCATCAGTATATACCCTCTATGCCACCTGCCTTACTCCAATTGAAAAATGTAAGTTCTTTCCTTATATTTGCCTGCATGCTTTTTGGTTACTTGCCATAGGCAGGCATGTGCGTGCATGTGTTTGACGCTCTAGCTTGTAAACACGATATCTAAGGATAGGTATTGTCTGCAGTTCTCATGTTTTGCGTGTGGCTTCCCCATAATAAGTACAAGAACCTTATTGTTTGGGGTGGAGGTCAAAGGTCATTTGGTGTCAGCAGAGTGCAAAATGTGAAACTCAAAAACGCTGTATCTCCAGAACCTGAACATCAAAGGAGCTCATATATACTGTATATGCACGGTAACATAGCCTTATGTTGCACAATTTGGTGTAGGTAAAGAGTTCACTTAAGGTCACCAGGGGTCAATACTTGAAATCCCTGTAAACATGATATTTCCTGATTTGAAAGTTTATTGGCTCTCATATTTTGCATGTCGCTTCCCTATAATGAACACAAGAACCCTGTTGTTTTTGGTGGAGGTCAAAGGTCATTTGGGGTCATCAAAGGTCACACTTTGTAAAGCCTTATAAACACAAACCTTTTAAATACGATATCCCAAGAGAAGTTACATCACATAGCTCATATTTGGAATGTGTCTTTCTTAAAGCGAATACAAGAACACTATTATTTTGGGTGGAGGTCAAAGGCCATGTGAAGTCAGCAGAGGTCCAAATGTCAACACATGAAATGGACCTCATCAGGTTAATTATCACAAATGCAGATTCAACTCTTTTTCGAGTGAGCATGCAAAATAAATTCCTAACAACAAACAATGTCCCTCCGTCTTTCTTTCATGGTTGTGGTATTATATCCCATGATTCCCTGTAAGCGTTGACTCTGTTTAGATTTATACTGCAATCCGTCTGCAGTATGAACTTTAGCCAAGGTTAGTTTGCAAACTACTCATGTGCTGCATATGTAATGTATTTAAAGGCAAGTAACCGCTGGGAAGGGTTTCCCTCTGGTTTCTGTCCGCAAGCAGATTGTTTTTTTGTTTTGTTTTTATGAACTTTTGCATCTATGAGGGCTTGTATATTTATGAATATGTGTTGTGTGTGCTGTGCCTTACTTGTAAACTTGATATAGTAGGAACGGAAATGGATCTCATACTTTGTATATTGATGCCCCTTGAGTTTGAAAACCCCATTTTTTCTTGGGGGGGGGGGGGGGTCAAAT